>SKCR01047276.1:0-223176 GCA_019454045.1 Zanthoxylum bungeanum
ATCCACACAAAAGGTTTGGACAACAGAACATGGCAGTCCGCAAATCCCAGTGAAGGTTTTTTCTGAGCCATTCGAGTTCAACAGTCGAACCCCGTGTACGGCAGTGCAAATCTTGCTATAACAATTTGAATTTGAAAGGAATGGATGCATTCTTTGAAAGGCACCTCCTTAAGTGATTATATACATTTCTTGAAGGCTTGAAAGATGTAGGGAGTGAGTAGAATTACATTTTACTATTTTAATGATCGGATTAAGAAAGTACAGATCAAGCTAGCAATTGAAAGTAATGGTGACAATTGATTATTTTAAAAGACAAAAAGGTTTGAACTTCTAGAAAAAATTATCCTTTGTTACATACAGAGGAAAAGCAGACCATACTAATAGAAAGATACAAACCCCACTAAACAAAGATAACAAACCAGGCCCAGCATACATGATCTTTAGAAAAGATTAAAGAAAAGTCACAGTAATGGAACAAGAAACAGACAAAACAAAATGCATAAAGGCAAGCAAAAACAGTGAAGGAAATACTACCATTCCAACATTTGAATTAGTTCAGAAGCAAAACAAGAATCATTTTTTGAGAACTTTTCTGCATAATTTGCAGTTGTCAAGAAAGGAGATTCACAAAGTAATTAGCATAAAGTTTTCGTTTACTAAATATATATAACAGAAGAAACCCCAAAATATAAATCTTGTCAAAAGGACTCATCAAACTCTTCAGGTAAACCAAAACAATTTAATAAAGCTATGAAAATAAAACACAATGCCACAGAAATTAAAACTAAGGTAGACATGACATTAAAAATCATGAAGATTGCAGGATCAATATAAATTTATATGCTATTTCCTCAAGCCAGGTTGCAGATTATCTAAGAAAAATGCAACTTGAAATAAAGTCCATACACAAAACCAAAATAACAAAACAAAATAGCTACATCTGAAGATGCCATGCATATATAGATAATGAGATTAGATGTTCCAAAAACAGAAAGTAAAAGAAGAAAGACCATACTTACCTTTGATTCCCTCCAAGTTAGATAGCAAATGAACTTTGTTAACCTCTAGCATCCTGGAAACTTCTTTGCCAGAATCACAAGCCCTGATAAAATGGTCCTCAATGTCCTTCAATGCTTCAAGCAGCTCCCTTCCTTTTTCTGGGCTATCAATGACAGTTAGTCCCTTTGGCTCTTCTTGGCTCAAATTAGCCCCATCCACTACTTTCACAGCACCAGCTTCATTCTTCTCAGCCTCTTTCTGAACATTTTCTTCAGCCATCACAACTTTTTCCTCTTCTTTTTCTCCGTCTTCTTCCTCTTCTAGCTCAGGAATCCCTTCCTGTTCTCTCACAGCCCTCAACTCATCATCAGAAATCCTCTTATAACTGCTCATAACTTCTGGCCTAACACCATCAAATGGGTTGAAAAAATCCCACCCAAAATCTCTTTGAGGTGATGGCATTGCTGGTGGTGGTGGCATTTGCATGTAGTTAAAGTACATACAAGCCTGTTCTGCTCTAACAACTTGTTCTGTTGGCACTGACTGTGGCACTTGCATGTAATTATAGTACATACAAGTCCGTTCCTCTCTAACCACTTGTTCTTCGTTACCCTCTTCATCTTCCTCTTCACAAGAATCTGAAGTTGTTGAAGAACCACATGAGTCACAAGCAATATCTTCATGGGTTGACTCAGATGGCTGCTTCTGTTCAAGAAACATTGGGTTGTCCATAACCTTTTGGTCATTTTGTGATGGTGGTGAGGAAGAATTAGCACTAGCAGGAGGGAAAGTAATGAGATAAGGAGAAGCAGGAGAAGCATGTCTAGCAACAAAAAGCTTAATGGCTGCTGATACTGCATATAAAGCTTGACAGTACTTGCAATGTGCTTCTGCTAAAGCATATCTCTTCTCTACCGCTAACTTCAACTGGCGTTTTCTTTCTCTGCAAATGACCACAACTTGTGCTTCCTCAAGCTTAGAAGCAACACACCCCATTCTGCAGCTGTTCCCTAAACTAAAGTCATTAAGGAAAGAGATTGTGGGTTAGTGTCAAAATGAGGAGGCACTAGAGAAATAGAAAAGAAAATGGAGCTTTTTGAGATATTTTGGCAAACAAAGGAATGAAGGATGCCCATTTCATATTTTTTTTAGAATGGCCATGAGCAACAAACAACACAACAATGTTTTTCTCATGCTCAAAACTAAAAAAGTTAAAAGTGAGGATCTTTTAAAGGGGGAAGGGATGTTACCTTCTTGTAAACCGATCAAGCTACACTGGCTTTAGTTTAGCTCTCTGTTTTTAGCAGAGAAATGAAGAGAGATATGATGAATAAAGGTGACAGGTAAAAGTACGGGCATTAGCTTTTAGCATATAGCATAGAGTTGAAGAAGGAATGGGCTCGAGAAGGAGAGAGCCAGATAGGAGACTTGTGTTAGTGTTAGGTTATTTCATATTTTGTAAAACGAGGAAAACTTATGGGAAATTTATAAAAATAATCACTTTCATTTAATAAAATACAAAAACAATCTACATTTTAAAATATATATTTAATTATCAAATTCAACATAAACTATTCATTTTATCAACTCTCATCTCTCTCATTCTCACTCATTCAACCCCTGATCTTTGAAACTCTCAAACATTGATTCCGTCAAGAACCAAATATTCCGATGACGTAAGCATTATTGTGAGGCAAGCGGATTTATTTTTTAAGAAATCAATCTTCAGATATTTCTTGGAGATTGATACGGATTTCAAATTGCTTAAACTTGTTGTGCAAATGGAAAGTAACATTGGGTCTCAGTTATGGTTTCGCATCGGCGGCAAATTAATAAGGCCATCCATTCGAGAATGGTGCCTAGTCACAAGTCTTCGATGTGGTTCTTCCGTTCAGATAGATTGTGATACGTTTGATATACGAGATAACTACTTTGCTAATGTGATGTATTGAGTACTAAGTGATATAGACACAATGTTTCTTCAGTTTGATTTCACATAGATTATAGACTCTGATGCACTGAAGATAATTTTATATTATTTTGTTGATCGAGTTTTATTTGCGCATCTTGATGAGAGACATGTACAAATAGAATTTATGAATGCAGCGGAAGATCTAAAATCTAACTCAAACAGTAAATAATTATAAAAGAGTGTGGATTTCTAATCCTTAAAAAATGATTCACACTCAATTTGGTCCGGGCAGGTGACTATGGCCGAAAGCTAGGCTTTCAAGACCCATCAATCAAGTATATATTATTTGATTTGAATATATAATTTATCAATATTTTATTATTAGATTTTACAATTCAAAACGCATTCTAGGAGATTTCATAACTTATATATTAATTTATAATTCTCCTTATTAGCCAATGAATTATATATTTTTAAAATAAAAAATTAATAATAAGGGCTCTTGAGAAAGAATTAATTGCTCCACCATACCTAAATTGTTTAAACGGTCAGAAATCATCGATTTATTTTTCCAATGATTTTTTATTTTTGAAAATACTAAATTTACAAAAAAAAAAAAAAAAAAAAAAAAAAAACCCTCATATCATCATCTTCTTCTCCTCTTTTCCTCATTCATCTTTTTTTTTTTCAGAGAATTTAGTTATCTCTGATTCTCTAATATTTTCCATCATAAATTCATTATTTTTAATAATTTTTGAAAGGTATTAAACTAAATAAATATTTTTTTTATTTAAAATGAAATTAAATCTTTATTATTATTATTATTTTTGGTTGGGAAAAGACAGAGAGAGAAGCGATAGAGTTGTGAGTAAAAAGAGGAGTCAAAGGAACTGTTGGTAAAAACAATGGTGACCACTGACCAGACCTGAGTCCTCAGTCATCCATCACTCATCAGAACAGTAATTTTTGGAGAGAGAGAGAGTGAAAGTGATTTGTCTTTTGTCTTTTCTTTTGTTTGTTGGGTGTCATTCATTCATATTATTTACTTTTTTTTATTATTATTAAAAAAAATTAACATTATTTATGAAAATATATTATTAACGAGTACTTTTAGGACACTCGTTAATATTTTTCTTATTAAAATGATGTTAATTAACTTGTAATAATTGAAGTATAATTGTGCTCCTTAATCTTGTTTTAGTAAAAATAGAAATGTCATTTTCTTTGCTGCTATGAACACATGATCCAACCCAAATCTATATTTGATATGTTGTCAATGATGACATTGAGATTTTGTTTGGCCATGGCATTAGATTTTGCATTTATTTATTCTTCTTAGGGAGAAAATATTTGATGTAATAGTGATACAACGTCATCCATGTAACAAGTCAATCATCCATTGCCACGCGTGCTAAAAAATTAAAAAACAACTAAAAATATGTATTAAATTATACATGTCATTTTTTAATTCGTTGATAATACTACGTCATTCATACCACTGTTGCACCAAAGATTTACTCATCCTTAGGATGGTTTGGCATATAAGAAAGAGAGTATTCAATCCTCCTTCCTAGGAGGGGCTAACTGTCATTTTGTGTTGATTAGGGTCAGTCCAATGGATTTTCTAATTATAATGTTAGTATGATTATAGTATAATATTTAAAGAAAATAAATTAAAGAAATTTGTTCAAGTGTGGAGAAATATACCCTTTCATCCAAGAGAGTTGAAGCTTTTCTCATAAGTAGCATAAATCTCTGCAAGATCTGGTATGCTAAGTCATATAATTTTTATATTTATTAGTTGGACGGGTTGGTTATGCATATTAATATTTTCGCACTACTAAATATAAAAATCTATGCGCGAAGGGGATCATTGAGCTCAATACATCAAGACTTGGTACGCGTATAACTTGTGTCAATTATTTTTTTGGAAACGTTGGAAACCTCATTGTCTAACTATCCGACCTGAACTTAAGTGCAATATGTAAAACTCTTAGCTGCCCCATGCTCCTATAAAAAAATATATTTGTTGGACTCGAACCTAGAACTTGACATTTTAAGACATTTGTCACTAAATTACATTTTTTAGGGACATGTGCCAACCAATTGAACAAGCTGAATACAAATATTTATATTTATGTATCATCATTTGCCATCTCCGATAACAAGATACAATGAAAATTGTTATGTGAGAACTAGGGATGGCAAAATTCGGATCCGGAAGTAATTTCCTTATTCCGGGTCCGGACCCGGGTCTACCCGGTCTTGATTCGGATACTCGATTTACTATTTTTTTTAAATTTTTAATTGTACTATTTTATATTTATATTTG
Organism: Zanthoxylum bungeanum; assembly: GCA_019454045.1. NCBI lineage: Eukaryota > Viridiplantae > Streptophyta > Magnoliopsida > Sapindales > Rutaceae > Zanthoxylum > Zanthoxylum bungeanum. The sequence goes on from SKCR01047276.1 coordinate 5,244, forward strand.
GATTTTGTCAATTTTATTAGTTTTATTTCAATTCTTTTTTTTAATTATATTCTATTATATATATATATATATATATATATTATTTTTCATTATATTTTAATTTATTAAATTTATTTTATATTTTTTTGGATCCGGGTCTATCCGGGCCGGACCCGTGTGAACTCGAGTCCGGATTCGGAATCGCCCGGATATGAATTTTTAAGATCCGAATCTGAATTTTGTAATCCCGAACCAGGGTCGTCCGGGTCCATGCGGACCCGGGCCGGGTACGGGTCTTATTGCAATAACATAGATTTGAAAACTCTATAACATCAGTTTTAGAAGATGAAATCTTGCATTACTTAGAATTGTTTGAATTCATTTAGTTAGTTCATACAAGTAAAATATAGATCACTTTTATGAAAAAAAGTGCCTAACAGTGACATATCCAGAAATTTCACTCAGCGGTGCTAAATTTTTTTCTTACCAAAATAATATATAATGAATTCATACATATTTTTTAAAAATTATAAGATGATCCATATACTTTTGAAAATTATGAAATAGCCCATAATTTATAAACTTATAAATTAACTCAAAATTTTCCAGAATTATATTTTTATCCATAATTTCTAAAAATACCAATTTACACTAAAAATTTAAGTAAAATTTTATTTTTAAAATTATTTATTTTAAGTTTATGTAGTATATTATATACTAAAACCAAACCTAAGTTTAAACATAGTTATTTTTATTTTATTTTTATTTAAATGTAATTAAATCTCTATTATTTGGCAAATGGGAAAACACATAAATGAGTGGATTTAAAATGAAAAATAGTCAATTATCTATACACATACAAATCAAATATAATTATTTTAGCTATGTTTAAGAAATAAGATTGATGTAAAAGTGTATTGGAATTTTTTTAACTAATTTGGGTTTGGGCCTACATATTATATTAAAAACACAACTCAAAAAATTAATAAATAATGTATTTATGAGTATTGTTTAATTATTTATATTTTCTAATATATATATATATAAATTAGTGGGTCTAGTGGGTGCCCCCACTGGGCCCAACGTGGCTCCGCCACTGCCTATGAAAACTCAATCTTATATTGAATGGGAATGGGACTAGGGATGGTAATCATACATTTCCTCTAGACCATGTCTCGTCCCAGTTATAATTTAGGATAAAAAATTATCATGAATTTCGATTGATTTTTTTAAATCGAAACGAAAAATCATCATGAATTTTGGACTGAATTATTTAGGATTCGTGAATTTTTAAGCTAAAATTTGGAATTGAGATAATTTTTTCTTCTTAAATATTGGCCCAAATTCTTATTTCCGACCAAAAATTATTCCAAATCCCTACCGAGAATTTTATTCAGAATAATTTTTCACCCTATTCCGTTTTAAATAATTTAAAATCCTAAATTTTAATCGAAATTCTAGGTTTTTCCAAGCCAAAAAAAATGAATGAAACATAAATCTTTTGACTTTAGTTTCCAAACTGAAGTGCTTTTACAGTTTTACTACTTTCTTTTGTCCAAGCAAGTACAATTTCATTTAGCTCAATTTTAAATTTCAAGTAGAATTTGATTAGATTAGATGACATGAGAAAAAGATTTCATTACCAACTACTCATTTCATTGGCTCCTTTCAATTTTATGGGGAAAGAGAAAATGAAAAAGCTAACAGTAATTTTGCATGTGTTTTTGGCACTGTAAAGAGTACTAGGTTGTAATTATTTATTTTACAAAAAAAGAAAAACAATTCCACACTTCATAAAGGACAAAAAATGGAAGCATACATAATGTTGTGGGCATGGTATGAATTAGGGGTGGGCGCGGTTCGGTTTGGTTCGATTTTTGCTAAAAATCGAACCAAATCATATTTTACGGTTCGAATTTTTTATCTCTTAAATCAAATCATTCAATAACGGTTTGGTTCGGATTGAAAATTTTTTTAAACCAGCGGTTTACGGATTGGTTCGGTTCGGTTTACAAATTATTATATTTAAAACAAATTTTTATCCACTTAAGTGAAAAAAAAACTAGTCTATAAAACAAATAGTATGAAGTGTTAGGGTGTAAGTTGTGACTCCAAGGAACACATGCACTCCATAAAGGATTGAAAAATGAGGCACAATTAATTCTTGTATTTTTTAAAAAATACCTCGAATAATAATGCTATCATCATTTTAATTAAGAAATAAATCTAACATCTTACTTTCAAGAATAATGATGCTACCATAAAATAAAAAATTTAAGAATAAAAATATTAACAAATAAATTGAAGAACAAAAGTATTAATAAATAAATATATTAACAACAAATTTAAGAATAAAAATATTAACATACTAATAAAATTAAAAGAAAAATACAAATTTTTTAATAAAAATATATAATTTTTTAAATATAACGGTTCGGTTCGGTTTAACAGGTGCGGTTCGGATTAGCTCCTGAACCGAACCGTAAACCGTTTGGGGTGGGCCAATCCGAACCGCAAACCGAACCGTTAGAAAAAAATCGTAAATTCAGTCCGGTTTGGTTCGGTTTGCGGTTTGGTTCGGTTCGGTCGGTTTTTTTTTGCCCATACCCCTAGTATGAATTTGTTGAAATAATAACATCTTTTAAAGATAATATAAAAGAGGTTGGATAAAAAAAATTTGTTGATATCTTATTAAATAGTTATGTTATGACCCAATTTGAATGCCTAATCCACAACAAATCGAAACTGTAAATTAAATCAAACCAATTATTTTTTTATTAACTCAGATTGATTATAACAATATTTTGACGTTATTATATTCTATTCGAGAGTTACTCGCTAATGTTTTTATTAACAGAGTCTTTGTACCTCAATGCACAATGGTGAATGGCAATGGCAATGGCATGTGAGCCATTTTTTAATGTTAAAAGTGAACTGCAATAATTAAAAAATTGGAACCGAAACATGCTGCAACATACCAAAGGGGCATTGTGGGATACTGAGAATATGCCTCTGACAAATTCGGAAAAAAAAAAAAGAACTCAATTAGTCAATTTTCTCTTCCTCCAAAGTCCAAACCCCACTTTCACTATTTCCAATATTCAATTTTGATAAAATATAATATGTGGTTATAAATATAAATATATATATATATATTGTCTCAAAGAATGGACATATTTGTGTGATCTGGGGAGTGGGGAAATTTAAAGATAATAAATATCTATACGGGTGCTTTGGTTTGCAAAATGGCTTCAATTGAGCAAATCAGAACCATCAGTCCATCGAATGTTGTCCAAGCCAACATTAAACATTCAAGAACTTTTTTCTTCTTTAATTGAAATGTAATTTAAGAAGAAAAAACAAATACATGAGGTGGGATATGTAGGATTTACAGAAAATGTAATTCTTGCCGGATATTGAGACACCCGAAGATTTTACTTGTTCCGCTTAAACCCGGATCTGGTGATTTGACGGCGGGATTTCCAATATTTGTAAAAAAAAATAAAAATAAATAAATACATGAGGTGGGAATCAAACTGTCAAAGACATGCATCAAACATAAGCTTGAAAATCTTATTAGGCCTGGCTTGTTCAAGCATTAGCCATTTGATTATGTATTCAAGTTTGATTACTTGACTTGGAAGGTTACTGGTACATTCTTCCTTGGTCATGAAGTTAGCATATTTTGAATTCTGCAATGCATTATGCATCAACCTTCAACTCGTCTCATCAGCCAAAATAAATTGCAGAAAATGACCCTTAAATCACGAAAGCCGAATGAAATATTTGAAGATGATGATGAGACTTTGATGCAGCATGTAAAAACATAATAAAAGAATCAAATTGTCAGAGGCTTCAATTGAAAATCTAAAGCAGTAAACAAGCAAATAAAACTATGATAATTGTCGATTTATACTCCTATTCTCCAGTTTCTCGCAAGTTATAAGCAAATAAAACTCATAAGCTAAAATGCAAGTCCTAAGGTAAAAGTTACAGTGTACATTAAAGAATTGAAGGGTTACTCCTCTTATCGCTTGTGGAGGTTACCTGGTATTCACACGAGAATGATACAGTACAACGTATGGAGACATGAGATACATATTGATATCAGGTACCACCAGCTTCCGCTGGCGTAGAGCAAGGAGCTAATGAGTTAGAGGGCAAGGTGATTCCACCCCCTCTCACAGATACGTTTGGGGATTTGACTGAGCTAGCCCTACTCACAAGGTTTGAATCAAGAAACACAACTATTACTGTGATGTCATCGTGGAAATGCCGGCGGACACCACGGTCTATCTTCTTCAGGTCTGAATATCTCATTTCTCTCTTCTTTGCCGCTTCTTGTAGAGCAACTTTCACAAGCCTCCTTGCACTTCCCTGCATGATCGATAGCATTTATAAAAATGAGTTTTCATCTCAACTTATATTCAATATTCCAGTTCGTATAATATAATGGCTTTCTCAAATGCACAGAAAAAGGATGGCATTGAAACAGTAAAAGTAAAAAACAATGAATCAGAACAAGGTTCCAACAGAAAGTAAAGCAGAGGCATTGGATTGTCTCAAGTCGAGAACAAAACATAAACTAAGCAAGTCCAATTGTCCAAACCAAAAGTAGTACAATAACAATAATCACACACTAACAAAATAAAATCATCTAAAGGATGGTTATATCATGAAGTTACTTCAGGGACCATTTTCAATTTAAGAGGTACATTGGACAAGCTTCAATAAAAACTGCAATGGCACATATAGTAATGGAACGGCTCAGCACATTAGAAATTTGAGTTAAATGACAATATACTAAAATAATATGCTATAAATGAAACCTAAACCAAACCGATCTAGAATATTTGCATGAAAGTATCATCATCATGGATCTCATGGCTTTGCCAGTAATATGCCATACATCAAGATAAGAAGGGTGCTTCGTTCTCAATATGGTTACCATAAACTACAGGATCTACTAACTTGAGCCAACTAGCAAGACCATTACAATCTAAATTCTAACTAATAAAGGTTTTCAGAAGGGAAAAATAAAATAGATAAGCCACATAAAACATAAAATTTGGCAGCGTAGAATATGTATCTTACACTGCGTGGATGATGTTGAACTATATCAACTGCTTCTTGATTACTTAAGTGCTCCCAGAGCCCATCAGATGCAAAAATTATAAATTGATCGTGTGGTTGCAGCTCGTGCACTGAAATTGATGGATCCGAGCTCAATATAGGCCTTTTTATGGGTTCACGAAGGCGAAACTTAGCATATAAAGGCTCCCTGTTGAACTCAGCCTTTTTTAGATAAACATCACCAATGGCTCTGGAAACCTGAAAGGTCGAAGATTGCTACCATCAGCCAAAAAGATCAAAAGCGAATTTATTCATCAGGATAAAAGCATGCAACATGACCATTTTCTGCACAGAGAATAACTTACCTGTATAAGGCCCTTTACACGCCACACGTTATGCTTTAAAACTACGATCCGTGGGTCATCAGGGTGCAAAGATTGCAACTCCTGTCTCACAGACTCTATGCACGCGTTGTGCTCTGCTGACAGCTGAATGGCCAGCACTTCCCCAGTTGCCTTGACAACTCTCCCCAAAACAGCACGAGAATCACCAAGGTTCGCAATATAAAGTGTTCCACCACAAATAACACCAACCAGGCAGCATGATCCAACAGCTGCAATTTGAGGTTTCATAGGCCACTGTTTCGTTACTAGAGACATAAAACCTTCTTCTGTGGCTTGATATGCCTTCCGAATCGCGTCCACTGACATTGACTGTTGCTCCGATGTGAACCCTGAACATAACAATTAAAAAAAAAAAGGAAACATAAAAGGTCAGAAACAGGGAATAGATCTATAAAACACAAAGACCACTACAAAGAACATAGACCAGCCACAAGTGCAAAATTACATTAAAGTTAACATTTCCATAAATTTGAAGACACTATGCCTCCTTTTCAATCAGAAATGAATATAAAGAATTTTGAATTTGAGTCACTTACTCTTGAGATGTTGAAAGAGGTGATCATTGATATAGCGTGATGTCTCAGGCCCTCCATGCCCATCATAAATACCAACAAAGGTACCATATGGACCAGACTCCTCAGTGCTCAGACTCCCAGACTCAACTTGGCTTTGATCCTCAAGTAAATTGTTTGCCTGAACTACAGCCATCGAGAATTCACCATTTACGTGATGTCCACTATCTTTGTACCATAACAAGCCATCTTGACGACCCACAGAATCCGAATTCGAGTGAACATATCGATCAGACCTTGGCCGAAAACAGGCCCTCAAAAAGTTCATAAACTCCGATAACATCCCTCATCTCCTCCAGACAACCCTCGGAATTCTCCACATCTAATAATCTCTCTAAATAAAGACTGCCAAAAAATTCCAGTTGTTTTATATATGCTCCGTTACTTCTCAAACACTCTACAGAAACAACATCAATCAGCAAAAACTAAAGTGTTCACAGAGTAACAATAATGTAATTGGAAACCTAATCCAATAAATCAAAGAAATGATGTAAACATCTGCCTTTACAGTTAGTTTTCAGTTATGAATTACACCAAATTGATTCCATCAAAGTTCTTCTTAAATTAGAAACAGCTAATGAACACAACACAGCCGTTAATAATGAAAAAAATCAAATAAAAACAGAACTTTCAAAAATAAAAAATGGTCAAAGCCCCCACTTTTTCTTTCAAAATATCCGAGCTTAGACGTATCTAGAAGGTCTATCATTTCACATTGAACAAGTAAAAACCAAACCAAATTCCACAAATCCCCATTAATCACAAAACTTCAACTTTTTTAACTACCAAAAAAAAAAATAACTAAAGCTTACCCCAGAATTTGACTAACTTTACCAAAGTTGATGAACAAGAGATATGAGGGGGATCTAAAAAAGAGAAACTTTCATGTGGGTATCATTCAAAGCATTAGATCTATGGATCAATGAAATCAAAAGAGCAAAACTGAAGATGGGTCATGCTAGCTTTTGGATGAAACAACACAAAGGAGCCTTTTTTTTTTATATATATAATTTATCTGAAGAATTGGATGAAACAAATGAAAGGGACTCTCTTTCTTTCTTCTATGTAAAAGCTTAACGAGCAAACAAGACTCATAAAGGAGCAACAATGGAGAGCTTGAAGCCAGCAAAGCAAAGGGTCCAGTTTTTTTGGGCTCCACAAACACTTTGGGGAATAGAGAGAGCAAAATACAAAGAGGGAGTCAATGAGATGAAGTTATCTTGGAGACTTGGACAATGATATGTATGATGATGATGTTGTGTTACTGTAGATTACACCATGGTGGGGTTATTGCATGTAATGAGGTTCATTGAAGCACACGTGGACCAATTAATGCTTTATTACTGTAGAGATCTAAGTTGGAGGAACTTTGCAACATTTCTTAGATATTTAATTAGCTGACAATTTAGATCATAAATTGTTGGATTTGGTAACTTCTTTTACCCTCTTCTTTTCCCAAAATTATGAGAATTTTTGACTACTAATGGCTTGCACTGCTTGTTCATCATGTTAAAGTTTTTTATTTATTTTCGGACGTCCGGTCGAAACACGCTTATTTTTACTTATTCTCTCCTATCAAAAAGTCATCTCTGAAGGGTCACACTGATAATTGAATTTCATACTCATATTGAATATCACTCAAATACTTTGGAGATCTGAATCACTATTTTGGATATCCGAAGTTGTAATTCGAATATTCGAAATTGTTAATAAAAAAATTTAAAAAAAATAAAAACTTAGGATATTTAAAATTTTGACTTCGGATCTTTGAAATCCACACTGATTTCGATGTGTACTTTGGAGAATCGTGATTCTTTGAAGTACACTTCGGAAAATTTGGTCAAATTCGTAAATGATAAACGTTGTGATTCATTATAGTAAATGATAATTTTTTTTTGGTTAGTTTTATAAATTTCCCCAAAATTATTAGATAATTTTTGTTGATTTTATAGTGAAAAATACTATTTAGGCACTCTTAAATAACCTAACAATCATAAATATGCCTTCTAGACCTGCCTAAATAGCTAGCTATGTTACTGTGTGTTTAGACAAATAAAGGTACTTGACTTTGAAATCATTACATCAAATACGCTCACATTCCTTGATTAAAAAAATAAACTATTTCTAAGAGTAAAAGTCATATGTATTGTGGGATCACGTTAGTTAAAGCTTCAAATATACAGGGAATTTAGAAGTATAACATAAGAGTTACCTAAGACTGATAATTTTTCAATCTCATCTCATCCCATCCCGTTCTAATGGAGTCTCGTCCCAAGATTTATGGTATAATTTTTCTATCACAATTTGAAAATGAGACATGATAAAAAAAAAAAATGCCTAGAAATTTTTAGTGAGACTAGCGACGACACAAAACTGGACGGGATATTAACGGGGATGAGAAGAGATTTAATGAGACGAGATCGAATTTAACGAGATACAAAACGAGACCGAGACGATTTTTTATTCTTGAAAAATAACAAGACAGAATCGAGATAATTGTTTCCTTGATTATATAAATGAGACGGGATCGGAATTGACAAATCATGTCCCGTCTCATTCCATTGCCATCCTTGACTGTATCTAACTTTGAAAGCATTACATCTTGCACAATCACTTTCCTTAATTAACCTATTTGAGCGAAAAATTCGAGATATTTTGTGGGACAGTATGTGATTTTACCTATTCCGCTTAAGCCTTGAATGAGTCATTTGGCGATAAGATTTCCAACGATTCCAAAAAAATAAATTCAGGTGAATGTAAATAAAATTAGATGCACACGAATGAATTATAAGACATTGTTTTGTTGGTGTAAGATATTATTAACATGTATATATAATTTATTAATGACTACATGTGTTTGAGATTGATATCAATTGTCATTTAGGAGATATGATTAAGATTAAATAATGATGGGGTTTTGACCAAATAAGAAAGGGGATTCAGGGGAATTTTCTGAGGATTTTATAAGAAAGAGCTTGGAATATTCTTAGGGCTTGCATTAGCTTAATGCACACATAATATAAAAATGAATTATAAATTCGTAGTCCATATAAATTTTGGGTAATAATAATATTAAAATGAATTATTTTTTTAATAATTATATATTTAAAACATTGCCTCGGTATCAATGGCTTGCTAAACAGCTAATATAAAGATTTTTCATATGTGGACATATCTATGAAATAATGAAATTCCAATTTTAGAAAATATTTTTGAGTTTTATTATTCAAGAAATAATGTTGTTTTTTTTTATGGTGAATTTCAGTCTTCAATGCAACATTTTTTTTAATATATATATATATAGTGTTTTTCTTACTATATATATAAATCAACAATTTTTTTTTAAAAAAAAAAACTATATACTTATTGATTTATTATTGTGTATTTGCATCTCAATCTTGTTCAATTTAAACGTTAAGAAAAGTTCGTTCTTTATTTTCGATATATAAGGAGATTGCTTTTTTAAAATTAGATGTGAAGGCATTTTTATTGCAAATGGCTATAAATTTGAAATATAATTTTGAGGCTAAACAATATTGTCTGGTCCTAAATCAGTGTTTCAAATTGTTTAAAAATGTGCATTAGAGAAAAATTAAATTCAAAAGATGAAGAACGACTAAAATGTGATGTGAAATTCACAATAATAAAACATCACTTTAAATAAATGAGGTTCATATATACGAGTTTTTTTTTTACCTTTTAATATATAAATATGTTCTTGATATTCAATATTAAATTGATAATCATTATTTTATGTGGATGCCCACACGAATTTTTCGCACTGAAAAATCATACGGACATCTGCATAGGAGAAAAATTAATTAAATAAGAAAAAAATATATATATTGACGGGTGATTGAAACTATTTGGTATAAAAACTGAAGTCATTAAACAGTTGAGGTAGCTAGTTACAAAATTTTGACAATATATGAAGATTGAGACGTGAAGAAATAGATTGGACACAAAAAATCCATTTTTGCTTCATGTGCTATGCTTTTGATTTTCTTATCTCTATTTCATATGTCTGTTAGGTCTGAAAAGAAAGAAAATTTATATATGATATTTGCAATTTGAAATAAAAGCAACACATTCATTGTATTTGTATTTTGGGAAATTGGCTAGAATAACAACAAATTTAGGAGTAATTGCGAAATTAATCAAGTCGAATAATGAATTGTAAAAATAACGAGGAAGACGTCCGGTCAGTTGTAATAAGGGTAATCAGTTGCGAGTCAGACGCAAATGGTTGCCTCCATTTATTTTTATTAATTTATAGAAAAAGAATAAAAAACTTTACAATTTTTTTTTTAAGAAAATAAAAAATTCAACCAGTTGCTTCCTTTTGTTCTTCTTTCATGTTTGTGTTTATAATTTTTTCTCATTCCCCGATTATAAAAATTTGATGCACATCTTTCCATTCACTAAAATTTTTCCGCACATTCTACATCCATTGTATTTGTAAATTTTGGAAAATTATTTAGAATAACCAAAAATTTAGAGGTCATTGCGGAATTAATCAAGTCAAATAATGAATTGTAAAAATAACAAGAAAGACGTCCGATTAGTTACAATAAAATCAAAAAATAGCGACGAAAATATCCGATCAGTCATAATGACATCTAAATTTTTAATGATTCTAGCCAATTTCCATTGTTTTTTTGATGGGTGAGTGATTATATATATAATTGCCAATTGTGGGGACATTTTACTTTCTGCAAATTCTTGGCCTTTGTTACTGTAAATTGAGCTGTTCTGCACCACTTTGCTATTGATTATGACGTGTCTTTTCATAATTTTTTCACCCTAGTTAGTGAAGATGAAATTATTTGTCACACTGACCTTTCATTTTCATATTTCTTCTTATCCTTGAGGTTAATGCCAACTGAAATTGTGAATCATGTTAGTGTTTTTTTTAACCTTTTACTACCAACATTACAACAATGAAAGGCCATCAAGAATACTACAAGTTTTTTTTTTTTTTTGGAAACGATAGAAACCCCGCCACCAAACCACTCATTCTGAGCCGCGTCGCAAGTAAAACCACCGGCTGTCCCAGGCTCTTACAAGAAGTGCACCCCTTTCTTGTAAGAGCCTGTGACAGCCGGTGTTTTACCTGCGCCGCGGCCCCATAATGGGTGGTTTGGTGGCGGGGTTTCCATCGTTTACAAGATATATAAGGGAGAATCACATATACTGAATTAAAAAGGTTGGAAATCTATCTCCGAAGAGATTCCTTATAAGTAAATATGGGAAATAAAACCACACAAGAAACTAAAAAAAAAAAGAAAAAATGAGGCTGTCAGTGAATCTTCCGGAATAAACTCTCAGATGACAACAGAAGCAAAAAAGTTGAGAGAAAAAAATAACAACAAAAGAAGCTTAATTTTTAAGTTAAGGAGATAATTAAATTAAATGGTTAGATTAACAAAACAACACCATAATATAGGTTCACTCACAAATGAGTTATATTGTTAACTAATTTTTTTTTTTTTTTTAAAGAACACTTGGATATGATCCTCCTCCTCTTCTTCTTTTGCTTTTATAACCTCAATGTTCTTGAGCTTAATGTATTATGCATGCTAATTTATATATTTTATTGTGACATGCATGATATTGATGAAAGAAAATATTGAATATATATATATATATATATATATATATAGAGTTGATAAATAGAAGAGGAGATATGTGCTCTCAATGCCATTTTTTGGCACATATTTAAATGTTGAAATTTTAAGGAGCTTTGTTAGGAATGATTATATATGATTGTATTTTTTATCGTCGGGGTTTAGGTATTATGTCCCCCCTTTGTATATTTTATCAAGTAATATAATTTGGGCGTGAGGGTCTAGCCCCACAGTTTCGACTGAGTTCCAGCCCTCATTAAATAGTATTTTTTTAAAACATATGTGAAAGCACATTTTAAGCTTTCACATCGGGCACCCAAAAACTCAAGACGGGCCCTAAGTCAATAGTGTTTTGATAATATAAGGTTTAGTATTTAATTATTAAGTCTTAAATTCGAATTCATGGATATATTTCTAAGGTTTAGTATTTATGATAATTAAGGGTTGTATCTGCTTCGAGATACGTCCCTTTACTTACATTTTCAATTTTGATGCGTCCAACTCAAAATCTCTTATATAAATTAATTGGATTTGATATTATATTTGTCATTCTGTTCAAAGCTTCAGCTTTATGTTTGCATCTGCAACCAGAAACAGGAAAAAGTGGTGGGGGCCTAAAACAAAAGGTACAGATTTTGCATTATTATTAAATTATTATTGGCATTTTTTGAACTTTGAAGCCTATAGCCAAAAATGGTGTGTACAGAAACAATTCCAAAAAAAAATAATAATTAGAAAATAGAAAGGCCAACTGCTAGCTTGGAAATAATTTGGGGATTGAGTTGAATTTTGGGTCCTCCTACCTCTGATTTATATTCCACAAGACAAATAATGAGTACAATTAGACCCGGTCAAGGTTCCGATTCGGAACCGGAACCGAACCGGTTGGAACCGGGTCTAAGTACAATGATACTATATTTTGGTACCATCATGGAATGTACATATCATAATAATTTTGAATTACTCGTGATCTCTTATTTTCATTAAATAAGTCTCATTTAAAATCATACTTTAAAATAGTTAATCATGTTTTTTTTCCAGTAAAAGTTATTAATCAAATTAAGATGGCCACAAGTTCACATCAATACCTAGATCATACAGGGCTTCATAATTGAAGAAAAGAGGCCAAAAAAATTGATGAAAAAAAATATTAAAATTAAAATTCAATATACCTTATCTCAACCACTAGAGAGATCCACAATTCGGATAATGTAGTTGTTCAACTCAAAAAGATTATAATCAACGAGATAGTACAAGTATTTATATATACTCACACATTTTTTTTCCCAAATGACGTGGCTTGTTGGTGTAGAGTTCATGATCTGATCTTGTGGTTCCGGATCTGAATCTATGAAGTGTGTTTCTTGTAAGAGTCTGGGATATCATGAGGTTTTTCCTGCTCCGATTAAGCCCGGAAGAGTGGTTTAGCGAAATTTACTTTTAACTGAAGTATCTCAGAAACTGTTGAAATTTCGATGGATTAAAACTTAATAATGAAATTATTGGCATCACTATTTAGCGAGCTGGTTAAGTCGGTAATTATCGAAATATATTGACTTAAATTTGAACTTCGAAATCTAATCCATTGATAAAATTTAATCTAATGGTGGATGAATCCACATAAGTAAAAATTATTTTGACTTTGTTTGTATATTTATCTTAAATCAATATTTAGATTTTTATGCCTAAATATAAATCTGATATCTCAATTTGGAAATTAAAAACCTTGCAGTCTCTTTTTTACAAGGAACCCTAGTCCCTTGAAACAACTTATTAGTTGGGATTCTTTTATTTATTTATTTTTTATTTGGGTTCTTTATTAAATAAACGGGATTTTCACATTGACCACTCACTTGAAATGTAATCTATAGACTAGTTATGTAATTAATTATTATGTATAAAATTATATGTGAAAGCTAAGTTAAATTACTAGGAAATGATATTTTTTTTCAATGTATATTTTCTTTTTCTTTACAAAGAAAAAAAAAATCTGTCAAAATACTTGACATATTGCATGACAATTGAATCTCAGATTTGTTTCTTAGCAAAGATGCCATAAATCTCAGATTATGTTCAATTTTGACTTTAAAAGGATTTGCATTGGTTATACTTTGAACACCTCTCTTTCATGGTCTATGAGGAATTACATCATTATCTTTCTCTTTCAAAGGTATTAGTTTTGTGGGCATTAATTCATCGTGATTTTACTATCGCACGCAAACGCATATATCGCTCAAATAACATAGTGACAGAAATTCGGATATCGTACCCATATGGGTTTAATATTTCTCATATTAATACTAAAACTAACATACTTAACTTAAATTAAATTATTAGTTGCGAGAGAGATTGATTAATATAAAATTAATTGAAATATTAAATAAAGAACACATCACAACTTTGGATAAAATCTTATATGATAGAAGAATATAGAGTTGTAACTTCACCTAACCATACAAACAATGAGTTCAAACACAATTCATTCAAATGGGTAGTTGTTATAAATTATTAACATAGAATACTAAATTATCTACAAGTCTCTTTCGATGGTCAGATAAATATATTCGGATTATATCAATTAACTATATGTTTATGTTAATTAATTTAAATCAAATTTATTATTGTTAGGTTCTAATATTGGATACACATGTCTTACATGTATATGTTTATCCAAAAGAACTAGATAATGTGCTATTATTCTCACGGCTGATCCAAATTTCATCTGTTAAGTTCCTAAGGATTTACCACAACTATTATATTATTCGCCAAATAATAAAATATGCAATCAAACACAGAGAATAATAAACAATCATGACAAACCCAAAAAAAAAAATACAACTAATTAATTAAATATAGTTTTTAAGTTCTATTACAACCCTAGATGAATGATTTAGCTACTCATAATAATCAACAAAAATGAGCTAGTCATTATTGATACAAAACAATAACTTATAAAAGATAAACTACAAAGAAAATGGAAGAAAGAACTATCGTTTACAGTCTTCGCCTTCAATCTCCAGCACCTATTAAAACACTCGTACTGATCTCGCTCTAGGCGTTCTTATATACTCTGAGACTCCAATATTGTGTTATGAGACTTGATTTTAGGTTTTGGGACTAACTTTGAACTTTGGCCCCAATTTGGCTCTAATTTTATTGTTTAATCACTCGTTAAGACCAATTGAATCATATTATGATTTTAACCTACAAAACACATCCAAACCATATTAAAAAGCTAATAAAACTCGAATTAACACACAAAACACTAAAATAAAGGAACGTAATATATATATATATATATATTAACCGCTCATCATTATTTATTATGAATGTGATATCATCTAAGACTATGTAAAAGTCCTAGCTATTTTTTACCATTATGATTTTTAAGTTTGAATGAAACCAATAGATCCTCTTTCATTGGACACAAAAAATAAAAAATAAAAAATCATATACTTATTAATTTTCCAAATCTCTATTAGGAATCAAAGTGAATCTCGTCCAAATTTTGTGGCATATTCATTATTCAGTGGAGAATTCCATGCACATTCTCATCCACGCGTCTTTCCTCATATGATAGAATCATCCTCCATTAATAATTAAAGAAATTCTTTTAGAATAATGTTTCATTTTTTTTATTAGCATAAATGTTGTAAGTGGCAATATATATATATATATATATATATATGTATATGTATATGGTGTAGATGAAGTATCTTTTAATTCTTGTCAAAAATAAGAACAATGAATCTGCAAAGAAATTAAAATTAAATGGGTTTAATATTTCCTATTAAGAGTTATGATTCACATGAAATGGTTTTTTAAATATAATTTATTTAGATAAATGTTATACATATATCATTGTTGATAGAAAAATGATTAAAAAAAATAGAAACGATTAAGTTAAACATTAAAAAAATGAAAATGAAAATTATGTTTAATATGAATCATAATTCTCTCTTGCATTTTTTGTTGTTAATAAAAAAAAAGGATAAAAAGAAATTATTAATCGCAATAATATAAAGAGAGACAAGATCTCACGAAGTTATGAGAATATCAAAAGAAGATCATTGAGGATCTATAATTATTTTATTTTCGAAATAAATTTATTGAAATATGGTTTGATTGAAAAATTAAAAAAATTAATGCTATATAACACAAAAACCAACCACCATCCACCAGCTGGAGTTGTTTACGTAATTTAATTGATGGGTACGTCTTTTATGTTCAAAGTTGATGCCAAACTTGTAAAAATTAAATTGAATTGTATTATCATTTAATGGTATGTTATTTGATTCATTTTCTTATCATTATTAGTGTATATTTATGTTATCTATCAATTTTAATTTTTTAACGTGTCTTAATTCAATGGATCAAAGTTAATTTAAAAAAAATTCACAAAGTCTATTTTTTATTTAAAAAATATTTTGATTACTTTTGAAGTTTTAATAAGCTATTTACATTAATAAATTAATATATAAATGTTGTAAATATAAAAACCTTTGGTATATTGTTGTATATGCATTTAATTTAAGTTTGAAGTCTTGGATTTAATATGTAATATTCACAATTTTTTTTTTTTTTTTAATTTTCACATAATATGTAGGTCGGTCCGCAAGGCACGACACACGAGCCATGTTGGGCCTGCCTTGTGCGAGTCGTGGCATGACATGGCTTGCCAACTCAATATGCCGGACCGACAAGATAAACGAGAACGCATGAGTTCACTTTAGCCGGCACAACACCACTCGTAAGACATATGTACTTCTAATGTTGAAATTTTTCTAAATATTATTTTCGGATATTGGTTTACGCTTATATATTGAGCTTCGACTTGTGATATATTGAAAATGAACTTGGGTAAGCATATGAAAATTCACATCAAATAAACGTTGAATGAAAATGTGGTCTTTCAATAGATGTCGTTCGAATGAGATTTCGAGCCGTTCAAACGATTCATCCAAAGACTTTCAGAGTTGTTCTCGTTCGATTGGAACTTATTTGAACAAGCTATATGGCGTTCGAACGGTCAATCCATAACTTTCAGATATGTAATTCAATAGGTTCGTTCAAATGAAATTGCTATTTCTAGAAATCTATTATGTAGTGAACATTTGCATTTTGGTGAAAGAAATCATTACAAATGATTAAAGAATGTCTTATCATTGACACCTATGTATTTTAGTGCTAAATACAATTTAAAAAATCCATACTTATTCTCTTTTTTATGCATCATTCCAATTTAATATTCAAATAGTGTTCTTGCTAACAACAACATACTCTTTTATATCATGAGAAACAGTTCGGTTTCTGTTCTAAACTGTAACCATTGCCAGATCTAGGTAAAAGATGATATTATATTTTATTATTATATGTTATAGTTTATATCTCTTTAACAATCGTTCTATACAATGGGGAATTTTTGAAATAATTTGTTTAAGTTGGGGAACTTATTGTTGTTAATAAAGTGTCATTAAACAGTAACATAACATGCAAATCAAACAGATCAACAACCAAAAGTAGATCTAGATGCAAAAACCATAATACCAGAAAAACTCCAAGACAAACCTGGAAATCAAGTTTACAGATTCAATCCAAGTCGAGATCTCTCTGTCCTTAAGAACTTATTGGCCCCGTCACCGGTGCTCTACGGATTCAAATTGCCAACGTTCTCCCAGGATAACTTGGATACTTCTTGTTCAAGGAGCACTCCTTAACAAGTATGCGAACTCGGATTCAATGGTGGATCTCTCTCTCAAAAATAAGGAAAACACAATGCCTTCTTTTTGGTTAGATATTCTGTATATGTTCTCTATATTTCATTTGGAATAAAGCCTTCTTTTATAAGGTATGCAGGGGTGCCAATAGGGCACCCCTTGGGGTGGGTTGCAACCCTCCAAGGATTGCAACCTCCCATACACCCCTTGAAAATCCCAATGAATACCTATACATATACATATCCTATTTAATGAATTTGAGGAATTTACAACAATCCCCCACAATTCTTCAAATATTCATTCAGGCACGTGAGAGAGATACCGTGAGCTAAAGCTGCATCAAAATAGGTAGCTTTCACCTTGAACCTTTCCTAGTGAATGACAATCGGATTACTTGGCCAAACCAGTGACCCATAGTCTTGAAATGTTCTGCCGTTGGTGTAAACCAAGACAATTGCCAACACACAGCTTTAATTCGACCATTTTCCGTTCTACGGTTGTGTTCATTTCGGCCCTGAACAACGGTCCCGGATTCATCATGTGGCTTGCTGACTGGGTTGCTGACTGTGTAGGACCGTTGACGTGGCAGATGACTGGGTGCTGACTGGTCACTGACGTGGCGCTGACGTCAGTGTCTTCAACCTTCAGCAAAGAGTGGAAGCGCGTGGTGCACGTCTGGCGCGTGAAGAAGCTTCTGACCGGCGCGTGCGGCTTCGTCCGGGCTCCGTTTGATCGC
The DNA here is from genome assembly GCA_019454045.1 of Zanthoxylum bungeanum. Taxonomy (NCBI): domain Eukaryota; kingdom Viridiplantae; phylum Streptophyta; class Magnoliopsida; order Sapindales; family Rutaceae; genus Zanthoxylum; species Zanthoxylum bungeanum. The sequence continues at coordinate 23,352 of SKCR01047276.1, forward strand.
CGAGAAATATCACCGTGCTCGTCTCGTCGTGAAAAGTCTTATAGTATGCTCCAAAATCGATTTTCGACAACTTTCATCGGAACCGAAGCTCTGTTTCCGAGTTTCAAGATCCCATCGTGGAACCTTAGCTCCTGATACCACTTGTTGTGATGAAACACACACAATATAGGTGAATTGAGATAAAACTCTTCTTTATTTCTCACTAAACAAAGAATTACAAAGCTTACAAATCCAAGCTTTACAAAAAACTCTCAAATAATTTACTCTCTATTATACACTGACTTATGAGTTCTGGGATGATTTTCACAAAACTATGGTGCTCCTTTTATAGTTGCCAAAACGTGTTGCCAGCTTCTTCAACACGTTTTGCTTTTGCCAGCTTCTTCAACAAGTTTTACTTTTACTTGCTGACTCCAACAATTATTGATATCAAATATTATCGAGAGATTTAAGAATTATAAGAGTACTCAAGATATGTCATTACTCTTCTCTTTTCACCTGAGAAAGCACTATAACATTATTTACTTTTAGCGTCGAAAAAATTCATCGCTAAAAGTCAAAATTTCATGGCAAAAAGTCTTTTGCGTCAAAGTAAAATTTTGACGCGAAAGCTTGGTCGATAAATATATTTAGCGTCAAAAATTGGTTTCGACGCTAAAAATATATATTCAGCGATGAAATATTTTATCGTTAAAAGTACTTATTTTTAGCGTCGAAAATCATTTTCGACCATAAAAGTATTACATTTTCCGTCGAAATATATTTTTTACGTTAAATACCTTCATCGACCAAGTTTTCACGCCAAAATTTTACTTCGACACATAAGACTTTTAGCGATGAAATTTTTTGACGCTAAATGTGAAAAAAAAAAAATCATTAAAATTAATTTTAAAATTAATTATAATAAAATTGACATTTCAAATTAATTTCAACCTGAATTTCATTACAAAAGTAATTAAATATGTGAAAAAACATAAGAACATCATTATAATTTTGTTATAAAAAATTATAAAAAAAAAATATCTTTTTTTTTATATATAAAATTAAAATTATAAAATTTATCACAACAAACAAACATAAAATAGTAAACAAAATGATAAACTACACTTTTCTATATATTTTCTATGTTTTCTTCATCTTCACTTCCATATTCTTCATCATCACTTTCATTTTCTTCACCATCTTTATTTCCACCATTTCTTCATCTTCATATATTCTCCTACAAATAAAATAAAAATATTGGATGTTAACATAAAATATAAAAAATGAAACAAAACCCTGAGCAAAAAAAGAATAAGAGATGAAAGAATAGCTTGATTGGAAGAAAGTGAGAATATGAGAAATGAGAGAGTAAATGAATATTTAAAAGAAAAAAAACCTTTAGCTACGAAAACATATTTCGTCGCTAATGGTCCTCAAATAGTGATAATTATTTCTGCCTAAATTTTGACATTTAGCGTCGAAAATTCATCGCTAAATGTCAAAAATTTAAATTTAATTTTAGAAGGCGATAAATTCAAATTTTAGAAGGTGGGAAATTCAAAAATTTTAATTTATCCTTTTAGTGTGGAAATTCTAATTTGACGTTAAAGGTCTATGATTTAGTGTCGAATTAAATTGTTTGACGCTAAATGATATTATTTTTCAATTTTTAATTTTATTTTTATGGTTTATTGTGACGAAAAACTAATTCGTCTCTAAAAGTTTTAGTATTTTAAAAAAACTTCCGTCTTCTAAAATTATATTTAAATTTTTGACATTTAGTGCTGAACGGTTACCCTTTTAGCGTCGAAAATCAAATCCAACGCTAAAAGGTTAACCTTTAGCATCGAAAATGTTGTTCGACGCTATAATTTTATTTGTTGGCGTCGAAAATCAAATTCAATGCTAAAGGTTTGAATGATAAAGGTCCATTTTCTTATAGTGAAGCATCGTTATTCTTCCATTATATCTATCCATAATTAGTTTTTGAGAAAAGAACCGATTACTTGGATCTAAGAAACACTGAAGAATTGAAGATGATCTGATGCTGAGTAACTGACAAAGAGTTGAAATCGGTATTTGAGAAAAGAATCGAGAAGTATTTGAGACTTGAGAGAAAAACAAGAGGAAATTTACAGGTCTTCCACTTGTGAATTTTTAAAATGAAGTAAAAGGGTACGAGGTGAATAAATAATTTAGGGTTAATCTGATGGTTGATATTTATTTCATTTAATGGTTGACCTAAATTTTCATTAAGAGTAAATTTGACTTTACCTATATGAGCATGATTTTACACATGTGAGTTTGACCATTTTCATATTTTACAGGAGAATGGATTATAGAGAATTAGGTGTGAACAATGAGATAATGATCTTATTTATTCTCCCTAAAAAAAAAATACAAACCAAGTACGAGAATGATTATTCCCTTATTCATTCTCCATCCATTTCTCCAAAAAATCACAAACCAAACATATCATAAGGGCCAACCCTTAATTTAACATGAAAATAATTTTATTTTTGAACCATTTTCGTCACTTTCTCATCATATCATATCCTAGTTGATCACTTTATTATTGTATTCTCGTAACTGAAGTATAATCAAGTTGAGTAGTGCCCGACTAAGTAAGTATTTATCTGAACTCGAGTTCAAATTTGAGTTTTACATATGTTGTTCAAACTCGATTCGTAAAAATATTAGGCACGAGATTATCTAATGATTCGGCTCGGCTCGATTAATTTTTAAGATAATAATTTTTATTTTTTTTTACTTCATCAAATTTTAAATAATTTCCCTATAAATTTAAATATTTGTGACCTCTATTTATGAATATATGATATCGAGTCAAGCTGTGTTTATTTCGAATAGTGTTCGTGAATTAAAAATGAGTTAAGTAGAGTTTTTACGAGTCGGTTTTATTTAATAATCGAGTTATTATTTTTGAATTCAGGTAACTCATTTATTAAATGAATCGATCTCGAATCAAACCAAATATGAGTTCAGCTTAATCTATTAATGAAAGACTCGTTTCATTTACAACCCTACTCGTAACTAGGGATGTCAATTTTACCCATAAACCCGCAAACCCGTAAAACCCCCCGTAATGGGTAGGATTTGGTAAATATATTAGTGGGTGCGGTGCGGGTTTGGTAATTTAAAGTAGAACCCACTGTGGGTGCGGTGCGGGTTTGGTATTTAATAAAAAAATACGGGTATCCGCTGCGGGTATTCGCATACCCGCAATATTATTTTTTATTAATTAATATTTTTAGGACAATATAAAAAAACATTCATATAAAAACAACTAACAAAACCTAAACCTAAAACACTAATCCATAGTTCCACACTCCCACTCAGCCGCAGCCCGCAGCCCGCAGCCCGCAACCTGCCCAACTGAAGATTTTTTGCATGACTATTATTGTTTTTTTTAATCACACTTGTTAATAAAATTATAATGCAAAAATTTGGATTAAGTTCACATAATCAGAAACGGGAGATGAGCAAAATAAGCTAGTGTTTGCTGCAACTTCAGTAGCTTTCCTGCTTCTTCATTACACTTACACCACTTGAGCCTTGTAAGTATCACTTTCATTACACTTAGTATAAAAAATATGACCAAATGTTGGTGATTACTTTTTAGCTTATTGTCGATTGAGTTGGCTATTTAGATCATTATAATTATGAAGGGAAGAACTCGTTTTAATTATGTTTATATGAAAAAATAAACATATGGCACTGAGTATTTCATACATTATGTTATCTATGTATTGTATATACATACATTGCATGTTGTATATGTCAAATGAAAAACAAATGTGAAAACTACAACTAGCAATTCAAAATAAATTATTTAATTAAAAAAATTATATTATTAAGAACACAAAGTAATTCAATATTTTAAAAACCCGCAAAAAATCCGCTGGGTACCAATGCGGGTTTTGTAATTTATTTTTATATGCGGTGAGAGTTTGGTAATGAAAATTAAAACCCGCAATGGGTATGGTGCGGGTTTGGTAATTTATTTACATATGCGGGTGCGGGTTTGGTAATGGAAAACCCGCACCATACCCTACCCACTGCCATCCCTACTCGTAACCTTTTATATTCCTCGTACCCATGACACATCTCTATATAAGAAGTAAAAATTATAAGCATTTTTTACATGATTTTATAAGCACGAAACCTTTTATTAAAAAAAGATAACATATATTTCTACCTAAGCTAAATGCAAGTGATAAATCAACGTTCTTTTGATCTTGAAAGGCAAGAGTCCTCTTATGAGATAATTCCTCAATTAATTATATAATTTAGAGAATCTGTGAACTCTTAACTGTATAATTTAATATTTCTAAAAAAAATGTGTATAATTCAAAAACGACTTAAAAAATTCTTATAGCGAGCCCGGGCCTTGACATGGGCTGGGCTATAACAATAAAACTTGGGCTCGTCTTTAAAAATTGTAATATATCAACACTCAAAATCCAATTTTTTTTTTTTTAAATTATTGAAAATCTCACCGTCAAATAACTCATTTCGAATTCAAGCGAAATAGGTACAAATTATATCACTCTCTGAATCAAATTCATAGTAATATTTTAATTGTAATTTTAATAATTTTCTGCATAAAAGATTTGGTCTTTTTTAATATCAATTATGTTTTGATCCTTTTCTGATCTCTGTAATAGGAAATAATTACACTATCACTAAGATATTAGTGATAATCCATACACAACCAACTTGTTTCTGTTATACTTTTACTCAGACTCGGTTATGATCTATACACTACCTGTTTGTTCTTCCATTACAGCTCATTGATGATCAAAGATATGAATTTCCATTATCAGCGTATGTCCCAAAAGTATCACCTTTTGAATGGCGTGAATGATGCCAACCTTCAACATACCTATGTTACTTCTTTGCCTATTGAGCTACAATAAGAAATTCCAACATCTTTACTTTTGTCAGTGTCAGCTTTTGCTTTAGCATCTTTGCTTTTGCTTTAGTTTTTGTCTGTGTCAGCTTTAGCATCTTTTGCTTTTCTTGGGGTCCTAGTATTGATTGGGTGAGGTGATTTTGATACTATTTGTAATGATCCGGTCCAACTATAAAGAGAAAGAGAATCATGATTTTTTTTAATATAAAGGAGAAGTGAATAAAACTATAAAGAGAATATATTTTTTAATCTTTTAATCCTATATAATATCATATAAAATAAAATGATAGAGTTGGTAATATGATGAGTCGGGAAAAAATATTTTGTCTTTTTAAGTGTCCCGTAAATACGAGACACAAAAAAAATATCTCAAAATTTTTAACATAATAACAAGTAAAATTACCAATCATACAATATGGCAAGACCCCATATACTGTTTTCTTTTTCCTCTTTTTAAAATTTGTCGGTGGTTGATTTTGATTAATGTTTATTAACTAATTCTTTCGTTAGCCAAGTGATGGCTTTGTGCCTGTTCTGGCTTAAGATTTTGATAATTAATTAGTTTAGAACCCGCACATCTAAAATTGAATGTTGGATTGTTGGTATGCGTTAATTGTGTATAAAAATTATTGTTTCGGTCCACTACATATGTGATAAACTAAAAAAAAAAAAAATCAATCTATATACAAACATAATAGAAATAAATAATTTAAAATTACATTATACTGAGAAAAAAATCATTAAAATAATGATTTCTTAGCAAATAAACAAATCATTAGAAAAAGGAAAATAATTTAAAATTATATTACCTTCAGAGGGATTGTGAATCAGAGAAAGTAACAAAAGCCATGAGCAAAGAGAGATATAAGGATTGTGTTTAGGATAAGGTGGTTATATAAGTGAAGATGACTGTGATTGACCTCATAGCCCCGTTTTTTCTATACCAATTTGACCCATTCGGCTTCCTTTTTGAAACACCTAACATTGCATCTCTTTAATTTTCACTCAATACGTTATTGAAAGCTAGGCGTTCACACATCAATTAAGATTATAGGCATCCCAATAGTCAAGCCAATGTTAATTGGTAATCCCCGAAATAAGGAAATAAGGGTAAATGAGTGAGAAACATTTTAAACATTTCCTTCAAACCATTCCTGCCTGGTATCCTTCAAATCATTGTATTTATTATACACCAAATTGTATAAACATCTGTTTTCTAAATGCACAGAAGCATTATTGCATAATACAAAGATCATAAGAACCAAATATTACTCAACTATTTTACCCTGAAAATACTAAAGAGGAAAAAAAAGTAACACATTTCAAGTGATTTTTCATGAGCAAGCCTTGCAGCCATGTTGAAGATAGAGGTGGTCTTATAAAATTTAAGATAATTCAGGGGTACCCAGATTAAAAATATATAAAATGATCTATCGCTTTCTAATGTTCTGATCCCTTAAATATCTCTGTGCCCATAGAAATAAATGAAATTAACTAACATAAGCCATACCTCATAAGATGATTTGGATGTCCATTACTAAAATGGTGTGCGTTCGTTTTTAGTTTCAGAGATAATCAATAACTAGCTTAGAGCTTGCGCTATGCACGTGTTAATTTTGATGAAAAATATTTGTATGACGAGCAACCATGATCTCTCTCATCTTGCTGCGAATTTGACAAAATAAGATTAAATGTATTCATATATTGAGATTTTTATGTCCGATAAGTGTAGACTCTGGATTTTACCCGAGGCCTACAATCGAGATTTCGTTGAGAAGGGCACTAACGATCCTGCAAAACAAAGAGGTAGGGTGAGTGTGGAGATTCTACCCACCGATGTGGTGGATGTCGTAGACACTCCGACGCCCAAATCAGTAGAGAAATGAGCTATTAATACTGGATGGTGAGGAACAATGACAAATAATACCTTGATCCCCGTATGATGCCGCGAGGGCGGTAGGTTGGTGATTATCAGAGTTCTGGAGAGAATGCTAATAGGTTATGAGTAGTAGAGCTTGCATGTCCTTCCTCGTGGTCTGTTTTCTCTTATATACACACTATCGGGCGGTGTGTGTATTTATTGCACTTGATTGCTCACCCGTTGGGTGTTGGTAACAGTCGATTTCATGAGGTGTAATCATTATGTTTGCCCGTTGTAGGCTGGAAACGGCTGGGTTATGAAAGGGTGTTTTATGAGTCGAGTTTTTCATAGGCTGGCGTACGGTGGGCCTTGGTCATGGCTTGGATATGAGGTATTTCATTAGGTATGGGCCCGTGAATCTTTGGGCCTAGATATAATAAAGTCAGGGCTTCCTTTAGTGTGTGGGCTTGAGGTAGTAACTTGAGCCTGGACCTTATGTTGGGTACTGTTAAGGGAGTCTGGGGTGTATTTAGTATCGGGCCTGAAGTAAAAAGTCGGAATTGCCCTTGGCCCAAATTTGGCCCGTACAATAAGCAAATGTGTTTAGAACATGATTGATTAATAAATTATGATTCAATTTTATTCCATGTATGCATTTTGATTTACTTTATAAAAAATCATGAAAATTCCATAATTATTTATGTAGCATTAAATGTATATGTTTATGTAAAATGTTACATACATATATGTTTGGATATAATTTAAAGAGTAATAATCAAAATTTATCAATGATTATGATTTAAAGTTGAAAATCTTCAAAATCCAAACTCATAAATACGGTTCATTCTATAATGAATGGTATAGTTCTATCCAGATTATAATATGTAGAGACATAAAAATGAATGTATTTTATATAATAATATTATATTGGACAGGATGAGATGAAATTGAAAAGTTCTAATAATTTTTGTTAAATAAAGAACATCAATTTTATCATTATGATGATTATATATGTAATGAACTTAATTCATTGTATTTAGCATACTTCTATATCATTTTAACTCGTTCTTTAATTTACTCGGTATGATTTTATATTTGTTATATTTCGTAAACCTTGTAATTTGTGAATGAATTGAATAAATAGATGAGAATGCTAACTTGATGGAGGATCATTTATAGATAACTCCTTTTACGGATTTTATACCTAACTCATTTACGAATCATTTATGGAGGATCATTGTATAGATAATGACTATATCAATAAACAAATATTTTGAGTAATTAATTCTAAAACTCTGAGAGTGCAATTATGGGTATTTAGTGGAGTTACTCCAGAATTAATAATTTCGTCCGATTAATAAAAGAGTTTACAATTAATCACGAAATTGTTGGAGCTTAGAATTATAGGTCCATCAGTCCCTCACCGTCTTCAACGATAATAATTGTGGAAAAAATAATTGTGAATTATTTTGTACACTCTAATTACTTCATATAACTATTGTTTGGAAATTATGACAAAAGTTGTTCTAATATATTTATCGATAGATAATGTATCTATTTATTAATTTATGAAAATATTATAAATTAATATTTAATTAATTTGATTAATTAAATTTTAATTAAATGAGATAATATTTTCAAAAGTTGAAATTTTTTAAATTTTTATATATTGATAATTACCAATTAATATTTGATTAATTAGATTAATCAAATATTAATAAGATAATATTTTTATTCAAATTTATCTTAATTTCAAAATTTGATATGTGGTTATTATGGGTTAAATTTTAAGAATCTGTAACGGTGGGTCACACTCATAAGAATGCAGTTAAATGTGTTAATTGTATTTTGACCAAAAAAATGATTATTAATAAATTTTGAAAATATGAGATATTTTGAATAAATTTATTAATTAAGATTGTCTCTATTTTAATCAATGTTCTAAAAAACACTAGGCGTTGGTCAGACGGTGACTGAGCGCATAACGCCTAAGCCTTATAGGCAACGCCTAAATGGTGCTAGGTGGTTTTATTATTTATTAATTTTTTTTTTTTGTAATTATGTAATGAATTATTTGAAGAAAAAAATTATATTTACGTCATCTTTATTCATTAGAACAAAATTATATTCATGTTATCTTTTTTATCTTGTGTTATTTACAATAGTGTTATATCTTGGAACAACCCATAAACAAGTGAGTAATATATGATCAAAAGCAAATTAATTTTTCATTGAAAAGAACTATAAAAAATAATTATTTTAACTGATCAATTCAATAATCAGCACTCAAATCTTAAATTAGCCAACAAATAATAATTATTTTAACTCATCAATTCAATAACTATATTTGATCAATTCAGTAATTACTACAAGCCTTAATTGATCAAGTCAGTGTCTTATATTTGTGATTTTATGATAAAATAAAATAAAAAATGGACATGGATCAGATATTATACCAATAATATAATGTTTTGACCTGACCGTCTAAAGCCGCCTAGGACCCGCCTAAACTCGCATAGACCCACATAGGACCGCCTAAAACCCGCATAGACCTGTCTATAACCCGCCTAGACCCATATACCGCCTAGATGACTGATTTACACTATATTTGGGATGGTGTAGAACCGATTTTCAGAACACTGATTTTAATTAGGTGTGTGATCGACCCTAAGACAACACAATATGCTTATTAAATTTCCAATGATATAATAATGCATATGTTTTTTTTTTTTTTGTATTTTTCATATGCATCGTGCATCATGATTACTATGCCAAATTAATTTTGAATTGTGTTGACGGTGGATTTTGGTCTCAGGGTAATATAGGAATATCACCTCCGAGGGAATCCTCCTTCAACTGTGAATTTGTTTGGTTATAGGGAACCAAAAGCAAACTTAGCGGAAAACAAGAAAATACGCCAATCAGACAAGGTGATTTAACGTGGTTCGGTGGATTTTGGGATCCGACCTACGTCCACGGGCAAGAACAGGGCGATACTTTTTATTACTCAAAGGCACCTCTCAGGCCTCTCCTTGGCTCTTACAAATTGGAACTTTTATGACTCTAATCTCTCACTATTGTGATGATTTTCAGATCTCCTTTACACATGCTCTCCCCTCCTATTTATAATAACAGAATTTAGACTCCTTCTCCTACAAGGCTTCCTAATTGAGTCAACCTCATTTTCTTACAAGGTTTCCTCATTTCAAACTACCTTTACTCCTTTTGTCCTATCAAGATACTGATTTCATCAATTTTCCCGTGATAGTAGGATAATTTTGTCTCATTATCCGAAGAATAGGGTGCTCTTCCTTCCTGAACACGTCTTGCTTATCTGGTCGGTATGTATGAGGTCGGCCATGTCGATCCTTTTATGCTGAGAATGTCCTTGCCGACCTCTAAAATGCTCGGTCAATTGAACCAAAGTGGTCGGTCCCTTCATAATGAGGTCGGTCTCTTCATGATGTGGTCGGTCTTCTTCGTGATGTGGTCGGTCTTCTTTGTGATGTGGTCGGGAGTAAGATTTTACCCTTTTGTCCTTGTCGTGCTGTCTTAAATACTGTAGTGCCTGAAAATACCATCAACATATGTCCCCTAGTTCTCGGTTCCAACGAGTATGCGAGTTGGTATCGGGAACTATATGAAGAGGGTGTGCTGATTGTCCTCGTTGGTAGTCGTCCCAGAATGCAAAAAAGAATTTTCTTGCCGTTTCAATTATCTTTCCTCGAGACGCACAACCGTCATGTCTTCTTTAATGCCCATCAAATCAACTTTAGGGCTTCTTCTAACTTTTGACATTTGTCAAACATCCGCTGGGTTCCCGCCAAAACCGACGGTGATGTGCATCCCAGTCATGACTATAAGAGAACGAGGGTTTCACTGTTCCATTTTTTCGGCAATTTCTCATTCTCTTCTGTATTTTTCTTTTACGATCCTTTCAACTCCGTGTTCTTGAAACTCGATCGCGGTCTTCATCCTTTTTTTGTTACCGAGCACCTAAGGAATCGAGCATCACCGCAGCGTAAAACCTCCTGCTTCCGAGAAGAACAAGTAAGTCTTCTGAGCGACCTTCCTTCTTCTGTGGTGTTGTGATTCTATTTGCTTATTTTGCTTAGGGAGAGACTTGTGGTTTTGTTGGGTCTTGCTTTAGGGCACTTCTTTAGAGACTCTATGTCTAGTTTAGCACGGGCACCGTGGGTAGCTTCTCGTAGACTGATTCTTCCCCCTTCTCTGTTTTTCTGGGTGTCAGGGATGTCTGACAGCAATTCTTCCTCCGAAAGGCCCGCCAAAATCTCAACTCCCCCTGCTGAAGAGCTTTCCTCGGGCTCAGGGGCGCCCAGTGTAGAAGATCTCGCTACTACTCCCACCCATTCTGAGGTCGAAAATGACTCATATCATCAGAGGGTTCCTCAGAAGGACCCAGAGCCTGGAGAACTTGGGTCGTCGGCTCTGGATATGAACCGTCCTTCTAAGATAACCGAGGATGACTGGCGCTATTGCGGCAGCGATACAGCATCCCAATAGACATTGCTCTTGAAGTCTATGGCCCAATGGATCGTGCCAGTCAGCCCGACGAGGGCTCGGTGGCACTTCTTCCTATTTTCTTCGAGTGTGGCTACGTCTGCCGATGCAACGTTATTTTGCTTGGATGCTTGCTGAGATGGAGATTGCCCCTTGCCATTAAGCTTAAATAGCTGGAGGATTCTGGCCGGCATATACGTGGTTTGGCATCGGGCAGGTTTGGGTGAACCTTGCTTGGAGGAAGTGAAAAGGTTATATCGTTTGAAATCCAACCCAAAGACTCATTATGGTTGGTATTACCTTTCTGCCTATGACAGCTCGTCCAATCTCGTCCAGAAACTTCCTGACTCTAACAAGAATTTCAAGGACTTTTGGTTCTGGGCAACTGGGGATTGGGGTCGGGTCCTGAGATCGTTTGAGGAGGATGTCTCGGTTCCAGACGTCTTCAGGGCTGGAGGTTGAGTCTAACACCCCTTCATTCTTTCTTTGTTCCCGTTCTCTAGTTTCTTTTAGGTTTTCTAACTTCTCTGGTTTCTCCCAGCTTGTTGGCGAGATGCTCCCAAGGTTTCTCGTCAGGTTCGGAGGCGGGTACATTGGGCTCGGGGGTATGCTGCTCATTGGAGGAAGTTGGTTAACGATGAGGCCTTTGTTGATTCGGGTCTTATTCGGGCCGCCCCTCCGGAAGCCTCGGGTCGGATTGGAGGAGGTCTGCTGTTTGTTTTGTCTTCCTTGTTTGTTTATTTTGATGTCTCTCTTCCTTTTTCTTCTTCTGTTTATATGCTCTGGTCTTGATTTCTCTTTTTTTTTTGCTTTTTTTGTAGGTATGTCGAAGAGGCCAAAGTTTCTTGAAAAGTTGGCCGGTACCGTGAAGAAGGCCGGCCATACTGATGCTGAAACTTCCCAGGCACGGACCGATCCCGCTGAGAACATATCTTCTGGTCAAGTCCAAACAAGTGTTGGCCCAGGAGGGAGAAGACGAGGGAGTTGCTCCAGTCAAGAGGAAGGACATTCGTAGGGGGAAGAAATCCTCTGAAAGTTCTTCCAGGAAACGGAAGGGCCCTGTGGTCCTCGGGGTGGATGACTTGGGAGAAAGCATCCGGGAGGCTACCTCTCACCTAGTGCCGGCTTTTCATGAATTGGCCGAGGTGATTCCCCCGGGGGAGGTCTCGAGGTACGAGGATGTATCTCCCGAGGGTGTTGTGGCTGAGATGAGTTCTCAGATGGCGAAGGTATTTTTACTACTCCCCTTCCCGGTTTTTTGGATCTTGGTTCTCTCTTTTCTGGTACTTTCCTCCTTCCTCCTTTTTTGTGGCAGGCCAACTACCTTATGGCCAAGAACAAGGGTCTACTTCTGACTTTGCTGTCCGAGGGCGGTCAGGCCCAGCGGCTTCAAAATCGCCTTTCCGAAGTGGAGGCAAAGCTGGCTGACCGGGAGGAGGCGATTAAGAATCATGAGGCGGCCGCTGTTGAGAATTTCAAAACGAACAAGGCTCTCAAAGCAGCTGCTGTGCTGGAAAGGAAACTTGCTGATAGTACCCGGGAGGACCTGAAGGCTGCCCAATCTGAGATCGGCGTTCTGAAGGGGAAGGTAGCCAGTGCTGAGGCCAAGTTGAAGAGTAAAGACGAGGAGGTTGCTCGGGCCCGGGACAGTCTTGAGAGGAAGAAAACTGAGCTCGAGGAGAGGGAGATTGATCTCGAGGAGAGAGAGATCGAGCTGGAAAAAAGAGAAACTGATCTTGAGGCCGAGAAGGAGGCCATCCGTCTCGAGGGAGTTGGCGACTGTGCCGAGATGATACCGATGGTGCTGCCGAGCCTGAATATGGACCCTATCTATGCGGCCATCAGTTACTGCAAGGGGGACATTTCCGAGGAAGAGTTTCGAAAGTGGATCCCTCCTCCACCTGAGGAGGTGATGGATCCCGCCCCCATCTCGGTCGTTCCGGCTCCCGAGGTTCCTCCCGAAGAAGGATCGGGGGTTCCTGTCGTGGACGAGGACTGCCTTGAGATCCCTCCTCCTGATGCCGAAGTCGCAGCTCCTCCTTCTGATGCTGACGCCGCAGCTCCTCCTCTTGATGCCGAGCCGCCCCTTCTACCATTTGAGCCCACTGAGGAAGAAGTTCCTGCCCCTGCGCGGGATGAATGAGAAAGGGTAACCCTGCCGGGGCCCTATGTACACTTTAAACCCTTGTATTCATATATTACAATCTTGTATTCATATACATTTATGTATTTATATCTATTTATTTCCTCCTTCTTTTTCTTCTCCTTTTATGCTCCTTGCCATCCTTGCAATTTTAAGGCCCATCAGGGGTCAGCACGAGTCAGAGGGGTCTGGTTTGACCCTGGGAAGAGTGAGGCATTTGGACCCGGGGGAATGTTATGTCCCCTGATCCGGAGAGCTGACTTGGTGGGGCGTATCTCGACCCCGAGCTGAGCAAAGGACTTGGGTTCTGGGGGGGAATGTTACCTCCCCTGACCAAAGAAGCTGACTCGGTGGGACGTAACCCGACCCCGAGTTGAGTGAAAGACTTGGGTTCTGGGGGAATGTTACCTCCCCAGACCAAAGAAGCTGACTCGGTGGGACGTTGCCCGACCCCGAGCTATTTTAATCACTTGATCCTGGGGGAATGTTACGTCCCCAGTCCAGAGGGCAGAGTCGGTGGGACATCGCCCGACCCCGATCTGTAAGAGTCACTTGGCCCTGGGGGAATGTTACGTCCCCAGTTCAAAGACATACTTGGTGGGACATTGCCCGACCCCGAGCTGTTAGAATCTCTTGGCCCTGGGGGAATGTTACGTCCCCAGTCCAAATACAGACTCGGTGGGACATCGCCCGACCCCGAGCTGTTAGAATCACTTGGCCCTGGGGGAATGTTACGTCCCCAGTCCAAAGACAGACTTGGTGGGACATTGCCCGACCCCGAGCTGTTAGAATCTCTTGGCCCTGGGGGAATGTTACGTCCCCAGTCCAATACAGACTCGGTGGGACATCGCCCGACCCCGAGCTGTTAGAATCACTTGGCCCTGGGGGAATGTTACGTCCCCAGTCCAAAGACAGACTCGGTGGGACATCGCCCGACCCCGAGCTGTTAGAATCACTTGGCCCTGGGGGAATGTTACGTCCCCAGTCCAAAGAAGCCGACTCGGTGGGACGTAACCCGACCCCGAGCTGAGAAAGGCACTTGGACCTGGGGGAATGTTACGTCCCCAGTCCAAAAAGGCTGACTCGGTGGTACGTACCCCGACCCTGAGCTGAATAACAAGTGGCCTCGGCGGAACGAAATCCAGCTCCGAGCCGACTAACCCCAGGACTTTATTCAGAAGGGAAATGAATCAACCTTCGAAGCCCTACCGAATCTGGCACAGGCGTCCCCCTACCAGACCGGCCGAAAATAAAAAATGGCGGGGGTGACTTAGCACCTATCCCAAAATAAAAACGTTTTGCAAGCATAAACAACAACATGGATGCCTCAAGACAGCGTCCCGTCCGAGGTCCCCAAAACACAATTCTGAATCTTCCAATTCAGTGTCCCGGCGAACCAGGATTCGGATCAGAAGAGCGTTTGAATGGTAAGGGCACATCCTCTACACGTCGGTTCCCTGGGGATCATGTGTATTGTATGATGGCTCCTCCTTACCACGCTGGAGCAGACACACGCCACAGGGGTATACGCCTCCCCGTGCTGTGTCTCTCACAGATCCAGATGATGAATGGATCAAAGAGTGTCCGGGGTACTAAGGGCATATTCCTCCTTAGGCCTGGCATCACTGGAGTTAGCAAATCGTCACGGGGGTGTCATCATCCCCCGTGCTATGCTTTCCCACGGATCCATTACATCGGGTGGTCAAGGATCAGAAGAGTGTTCGACACATTAAGGACATGTTCCTCCTTACGTTCGATAACACTGGAGTAAACAATCGCCACATGGGTATCATCCCTCCCTGTGCTATGCTTCTCACGGATCCTGTATACTGAGCATGCCCCTGAGGGCCTAAGCCAGGAGAGATGCTTGGTCCTGGGGGAATGTTTCCTTCCCCAGACCAGTGAGTATTGACTCGGTGGGACGTAACTCGACCCCGAGCTGAAAATGGCCTCGGCGGAACGAAATCCTGCCCCGAGCTGACTAACGAAGAGGCCTCGGCGGAATGCGATCCAGCCCCGAGCCGATTAAGAAGGGGCCTCGGCGGAACGCTATCCATCCCCGAGCCGAAAGACGTACTTGGCTCTGGGGGAATGTCCCATCCCCAGACCAATATGTATGACTCGGTGGGACGTAACCCGACCCCGAGCCGGATAACTGAATAGCCTCGGTGGAGCAAGGTCCAGACCCGAGCTGAGCAAGTCTTTATTGTTTGGTCGCTTCTTTCTATATTTAGGCGCTAAGTTTGTCCCTGGTTTTTGAATAGGTCCTTCTTTTTATGTTTTAAGAAAGTGGACGAGAACCCTTTTTTGAAAAGAGAATTTTTATTTATGTTTCGGGGACAAACTGCCCTTTTTTTTTTCAGTTGATTTGGCGGCCACATGCTCTTTGTCTGGTCGTCATAACTTCGTGGTCAATGTATTTGTTCAGATATCCGTTTCTTGCTAGGTCTTCCATCTGCTCTCGCAGATCTTTACATCCGTCCGTTGCATGTCCTCTGGAGTTGTGGTGTACACAATAAGCTTTGGTTTTGTTCCTTCTGTCTGGTGGGAATCTCCTTTGGTCGGGTTCCACTAAGAGCCTTTCCCCTGAATCTCCATGAAAATTTGTCCCAGTGGTTTCTTTAGGGGGATGTATGCATCTTCCCCGACCACATGGTTCACTTGGGTCGGCGCCCTTCTCTCATGATTATATCGGTGTAGTGGCTTGAATTCTTTGTGCTTCGGGGGAGATCTTCTGGATTCTCTTTCTGTTCGGCGAGGGGCGCCTTCCCTTGTGGTTTTATCTCTGATGGTGTTCCCTTTTCGGGACACTTTTTCTTCATTCTCTAACAAAACGAACTTCCGAGCCACCTCCAGAGCGGTGGCGTAGTCCGGGGTGTCCTGGATCCTTAGGTGGGTCCATAGTCTTCCGACCCTCAAGGCTCCTTTCAAGCTTTCTAGGGCCTCAGGGGACTCGTACCCTCCGACTTCGAGTACCATATTATGGTACCTTTCAATAAATATCTTCAGAGGTTCATCGTCTCCTTGCTTCATGAGCCGGAGTTCTCCAATCGTCTTTCTGGGGACACAAGCCCCCTTAAAGTGTCGTATAAATGACTTCTTCAGTTGCGTGAAGCTGCTGATGCTTCTTGGGGCTAAGCTCCTGTACCATAGAATGGCTGGTCCGGCCAGAGTTAGGGGGAACTTTGCAGATGGCGTCCCCTGTTACCCCTTGCACTTCCATCAACAGGGTGAAACTTTCAATGTGGGTCTTTGGGTCGGTATGTCCCTTGTACGGTGTCATGGTCGGCATGTTAAATCGCTTCGGGAACTGTGCTGACCTTATCTCTTCTGTAAGGGGAGACCCATCTTCCTCGCCTCGGGTGTCTCCCGCGCCGATCTTGAGGCCTTCTTCCCATCTGGTCATCTCTTTTCTCAACCAAGACTTTATTTCACGGGCTGTGTCCCCGTGTCGCCTTCTGTGTCCTTCTGTTCTCCTGTGGCGTTCCTTGAGCTCGGAGGTCTCATGTACGTCTTCGTTGTATTTTCTACTCTCCCTTCGGAGTTGTAAAAACTGTCGGAGGAGGGATCGGGTGTTTGTTCCTCCTCTTCTTCCCATGTGTCTTTTGATCGCGGTTCTCTTCCTACCACTTCAGATCTTACCCCATAAGGGCCTCTTTTTCTGGGTTCCTCGTCCTCGCTTACATCTGCTACTCTTTTCCCTTTTTCCTTTCTTTTTTCTTCTGGCCGCCCCGGTTTCTGGTTTCTCGTTGTCCGCTCCTCCCATTCTTTCTAGTCGTTCCATCACAGTTCTCATGCTATCTTCCATTCTTTTCATCCAGTCTATTGTCGGACCTCCTGGTTGGTGATCTCCGTCTTCCGCCATTTGTCTTATCACGCGAGTTGCTTTTTGTTGAAAGTTCCCCACAGACGGCGCCAACTGTTGACGGTGGATTTTGGTCTCAGGGTAATATAGGAATATCACCTCCGAGGGAATCCTCCTTCAACTGTGAATTTGTTTGGTTATAGGGAACCAAAAGCAAACTTAGCGGAAAACAAGAAAATACGCCAATCAGACAAGGTGATTTAACGTGGTTCGGTGGATTTTGGGATCCGACCTACGTCCACGGACAAGAACAGGGCGATACTTTTTATTACTCAAAGGCACCTCTCAGGCCTCTCCTTGGCTCTTACAAATTGGAACTTTTATGACTCTAATCTCTCACTCTTGTGATGATTTTCAGATCTCCTTTACACATGCTCTCCCCTCCTATTTATAATAACAGAATTTAGACTCCTTCTCCTACAAGGCTTCCTAGTTGAGTCAACCTCCTTTTCTTACAAGGTTTCCTCATTCCAAACTACCTTTACTTCTTTTGTCCTATCAAGATACTGATTTCATCAATTTTCCCGTGATAGTAGGATAATTTTGTCTCATTATCCGAAGAATAGGGTGCTCTTCCTTCCTGAACACGCCTTGCTTATCTGGTCGGTATGTATGAGGTCGGCCATGGCGATCCTTTTATGCTGAGAATGTCCTTGCCGACCTCTAAAATGCTCGGTCAATTGAACCAAAGTGGTCGGTCCCTTCATAATGAGGTCGGTCTCTTCATGATGTGGTCGGTCTTCTTCGTGATGTGGTCGGTCTTCTTTGTGATGTGGTCGGGAGTAAGATTTTACCCTTTTGTCCTTGTCGTGCTGTCTTAAATACTGTAGTGCCTGAAAACACCATCAACAAATTGTATACATGAAATAATTTAGAATTTTTTTATTATTTCAGAAATATGTCAAACTCAATCCTATTACTGCTTGTAATTGAAAAATTAACTGGTGATAACTTTGCTAAGTGGAAGAAAAATGTGAATATAATACTTGTGCTGGATAACTTGAATTTTGTCCTAATAGAGAAATGTCCTCCAGAATATGTTATGAATGCCAACAAAATTATTAAAGATGCTTATGAAAATTGGATTTGAGCAAATGACAAAGCTCGTTGTTATTTGTTTACTGCCAAGTCCGACGTGCTTAATACGAAGCTCGAAAAGATAGAGACTACTTATGAGATAATGGAGTCTTTATAAGGCATGTTTGGTAGACCATCTGATCAAGCTAACCATGAAGTAGTTAAGAAAATCATGAACTGTAAAATGAAAGCTGGAACCCATGTTCATGAACATGTGTTAATAATGATTAGTACAATTAATAAAGCAGAAATCAATGGGGCTACCATACATAAAAGCACATAAGTGGGCATGATTTTGGAAAGCCTTAGCCTATAATTTCTTTAGTTCAAAAGCAATTACTTTATGAACAAGTTGAGTTATAATTTGACTCGGTTGCTTAACGAAATCACAACTTTTGAGTCTATTTCTGTGGGGAAGAAGGGAGAAGCAAATGTTGTTGAACCTTCAACTTCTAACTCTTCTTCAAATAAGAGAAGTAAATTGAGAAAACAATAGGGAACAACAGCAAAAAGAACAAACCAAACAACAATAAATCAAATAAGAATAGCTCCACCTAGGGAAAGCCAAAAGGAAAATGTTTAAATTATGGGATTGATGGGCATTGGAATAGAAACTGCAAGCAGTATCTCGAAGAGCTTAAACTGAAGAAGAAAGGTAAATCAGATTTACTTGTTACTGAATCTTGTTAAGTTGAAAATGATTTATCATTATGGATAGTTGATTCAGGGGCGACTAATCATATTTGTTGTTTCTTACAAATGCTTGATTCTTACACAAGACTTGCTGATGAGGACTTTACTTTGAGGGTTGAGAATGACGCTTTAGTTTCAACATCAATAATCGGAGAAATAAAGTTTTATGTTGAGAATAATAAATATTTATTTCTAAATGATGTTTATTTTGTTCCGGGGTTTACTAGAAACCTCGTTTCAGTTTCTCAACTTTATGAACAATTTTATTTAGTTTCCTTTGATAATAAATCAGTTGTTATTTCAAGAAATGGTTTGAATATTTGTTACGATTTTATTGAAAATGGGCCTATGTGATAAAGTCTGCTATTAATTCACTATTGAATGCTAAAATATTTAAAGTAGATTTGCCGAAAATAAAGAAACAAAAGATTTCTCACACTGATAGCATATATCTATGACACCTAAGACTTGGTCATATAAATCTTGACATGATGGTCCCTTAAGAGAACTAAATGTTGGTACTTTACCTGTTTGTGAGTCATGTTTTGGAGGTAAGATGACAAATAGATATTTTTCTGTAAAAAATGATAGAGCTCAAGAATAATTGAAGCTTACACATTCAGATATTTGCGAATTGTTGGGATATTTTATATCATACTGCAAGTGTACGGTGTCAAGTTTTAGTAAATATGAGTTAAAAGTGTTGAACCCACATGGATAAGTACTACACTAAGTACTTACTCATTCAGATTTTGCGGACTGTTGCGATATTTGCGGACTGTTGCGTTTACTCACACTAAGTAATACAATTGATAATCCTAACTTTATTTAGAAAATAAATAATAAAGATTTTAATTAAATAAATAAGATATAAGACTATTTAGATAGGGGGAACCAATACATTAGAGACTCTAGAGTCTGATTTCACATAGTTATCCCCTATGTATTTGTCATGCCAATTATTCATTGTTCAGTTGTATTGTTTATAAGCTCAAGAATCCTTAAGTATTTACTCCTCTCCCAGGCAACAATGAAATGATCATCAATTATTGACTTCGATATCCCTATAAAAATCTAGTAATTAACAACTCATTACGTCTTATGATTATATATTAACGACTTCAAAGGAACTATAGATTCTCCCGAACTCTATAAAATCCCTAGGTTATATTCTTTAGATCCTATTCAAAATCCTTTTCTCCTGAACGATAGATTTTTAAACAAATATCATCTCAATTTGTGGCCAGCAAACAAAAAGCATTCAACTAATGAGAATGTAAATAACAATATTGACAAACAATACAAGGGTTCAAACATCAGTTACATCATTCTCCATAATTAAAGAGTTAATTCACGACTAAAGATAAAAACAATAAGAATAATGAATCTAATGGAAATCATTAGAGTTCTAAGGAAGAACCTAGAAGATAAAACCCAAATTGAATCTCTTCCTCTTCGGACGTCAGCACATTCGTCTTCTCTTGTTGCTCTTCAATCCTCCTTATAGAATCTCTCTAAAAATAAGTGTTTTGTGTTTTGTGCTGTGTATTAGCCTACTCCTTTAGGGTTTGGACGTGATGTTTAATTTACAGAAAAACCATGGAGTTGTTCTGTGCACCTTGCGGAAGCTCTAAAACTCAACTTGCTCCGCGGCGCCAAACTCCATGGATTCTTGTATGGGACGACCTTGGCGGCGTAGCGCTAGAAGGTTGGCGCCGCGACGCCAGCCTTAACTTCAGGATGACTTGGTTCATTTCATTTTTGCTTTTCCCACTTGCTTCCGATGCATCCGTATGGTCCAAAAATACGTACAAATGCCACAAGATCTATGTATCAATGCTTCCTACAAATAAAGCATAAAAGAACTATAAAATACATTAAATGATACTGAATCTAACAAAATAGTAAGCTAAGAATGCAGAAAAAGTGGGTATAAACCACACTTATCAAACATCCACAAACTTAAGATTTTGTTAGTCCCGAGCAAAAGACAAAAAAAAAACTAAACAAACAAAATTAACTAGGCCACTTTCATAGGGATCACGATTACATTTAGCGTATTCAGCAAGCTTTTAAACCCATAGGCAGCCCTAGTGGACGAGTTATAGTCTTGTGAGGGCTTACAACGACGACACCCACAAACGTCATTCACACACAATCATGCAAAAAATATAAAACAAAGAAAATAGTCTCGATAGTTACGTATATTATTGTCCTCAAAGAATACATGTCAATGAAATCAGAGAACCTTCAAAGTGCTCAATGCAACTTAAATCCAAGCTATTGAATAAATCATCTAAGCCAAACTCACAATGTGTGTAAAGGTTCATTCACAGCTCGGCTCATAAGTAAGCCAACTCAATGATTTCATCTTAAAAATTGAGATCCAATGGGTCAAACCAACCTAGATATCTCAAAAGTATTATGCATTTGCCTTTCTTTGCCCGATATGGTACGATTTTTCATCTCTTTTTTTCAACACACCTACTTTTAAGGTAGCATTTCTCCTCATGGTGGTCCTAACACTTGCCCATGGGTAGCTTCACGCTTATAGGTTATAGGTGGTTTCTTTTCTTATCATACCATACAGCATAATACTAGCATAGTGAGATAGATATCTAAGCAAACAGTCATTCATCGCCAAACAATTTCTTCAACTAGTTACTTTGCCAACTACTTAGGTTCTTACTGCTAAAAACCTATTATTAAGTGCTTACGAGTCTAACCTATATCATCTACTCAAGGCATTAGATAAAAATCAATTGAGACTTATCTTTTCTAATATTTAATCTAAAACAAACAAAATCATCATTAGACTTATGTTTTACTATCAAGGAATAAAAATAAAAATTAAAGAAAAACTTTTTTATTTTATTTTAGATAACAGGTACTATCACTACATGCACACACCTCAAACTTAAAACTTGCATTGTTCTCAATGTAAGATAAACATAAAGAAATAAGATTAAAGAACAACACTACCGTGCATGGAGTTAATCAGGCTTATGCTGGTCAGAATTTGGTTGCGCGGGTTTTGTGTGTCTTGTGCTACTGCATAAATAGCATGCAAAATGAATAAATAAACAATTAGTACACAATAAAAATAAAAATAAATAAAATTATAATAAAATAAATGCAAGGGTTGCCTCCCCACTAGCACTAAGTTTAACGTCTTCAGCTAGACGCAACCACCCAAATGGTCATGGTGACTTCTTCTTTTGTATCTACTGGTTGTTGTGACATGAAAAAGATAGCTTGTGGGCTGTGACAGTTTATCCCAATACCCATTACTATTGCTTGGTTATGGAAGACGCAATCTGCCAAATTTGTGTTTCTAAAGACTTCATTGTTGCCCCGATAGTTTCCATATGTGTCTCAATATTGTTCAACCTTGACTCATTCTTCTCAAACCTCGCTGTAGTATTAGTAACAAACGTGCTCAAGCTCATGAAATC
Organism: Zanthoxylum bungeanum; assembly: GCA_019454045.1. Lineage (NCBI taxonomy): Eukaryota > Viridiplantae > Streptophyta > Magnoliopsida > Sapindales > Rutaceae > Zanthoxylum > Zanthoxylum bungeanum. Next base: position 45,882 of record SKCR01047276.1, read on the forward strand.
TTCCAAGGAAGATTTCTGCTCAGCTCTTTGATAGTCGAAGCCAGATGAAGGTTGCAAGACATTCTCTATATTAGCATATGATAGGTTCAGATGATAACGGTTAGGCTCACGATTGCCTCTATAGCTATTGAAGTACATATTGGACTTGCTCAAAGCTCGGGTCTCATTCCAATAACAACATATTTGTAGCCGCCGTTGATTTAATAGATGTTTGTACTCGTGGATTTGTTAGGGCTGCCACTTGAGTTTATAAGGTTGAAATCTATGCTGTAAGTGCCACAAGAGGGTCCACTACATATATTCCAGCCACTTTGTTTACCGTAGTGCGTTCACTTGGCCATTGAAAGTGGTTAATGGCCATTTCTTCTAACAGATTGTAGGCATCCTCAACTTATTTCTTGAATAGAGCTCCCCCAGCTACTGCGTCAACCACAATCCTATTTGAACCATTCAGCCCATTATAGAACAACTGAATCTGGACCCAGTCTGCATAATCGTGTTGTGGGCATATTCGGAGTAAATCCTTAAAGCGCTCACATGCTTCATACAGAGTCTCAGTCTCCAGCTGCTTAAATATACTAATTTCTGCCCTCAGTTGAGCTGATTTAGCTGGTGGAAAGAACCACTCAAGAAATTTCATGGTCATATCCTACCATGTCATTATACTATCCATCTGTATTGATTGAAGCCAATCCCACTCTTTATTCCTTAAAGAGAATGAGGATAAGCGTAGCCTGATAGCATCTTTAGTCACGCCATTCATCTTTATGGTGTCTGCGATCTCCAGGAACATCCTTAAGTACATGTTGGGATCCTCTACAGCTGAACCCTCAAACTGATTCTTTTGTACCATGTTGATCAATGCAAGTTTTAGCTCAAAATTATTGGCATTGATTAGTTGATGGGCAATCCCAGAATAAGTATCATCTATGACCGGCTTGAAGTGATCTATGATTGCCACCTGACGTGGGTTGTTCTCTCTGTTTTCATCCGTCATTGCTTCATTTTCAATTTTCCTTTCTTGCCTTAGTCTCATCGCTGTTCTTTCTATTTTATGATCAAACATGAGCGAGTCGAGACTTGTGAATTTTCGCATTCACTGAAGCACCAACAAAAACAACAAATCAATAATCAATATAAAACAAAAATAAATAAATACCAAACAAAAATAAACTAAAAATAAAAAATCTAAATCTAAACTGAAGCTAAGATTACTTGGTAATAGTATTAATGTGAATTAAACAAATAATCCCCGATAACTGCGCCAAAAATTTATTGTGATATTTTATATCATACCGCAAGTGTACGGTGTCAAGTTTTAGAAAAGAAGAGTTAAGAGTGTTGAACCCACAAAGATTGTGTTTACTCACACTAAGTACTACAATTGATAATCCTAACTTTATTTAGAAAATAAATAATAAAGATTTTAATTAAATAAATAAGATATAAACTATTTAGATATGAGGAACCAATACGATAGAGACTCTAGAGTCTGATTTCACCTAGTTATCCCCTATGTATTTGTCATGCCAATTATTCATTGTTCAGTTGTATTGTTTATAAGCCCCATAATATTTAAGTATTTACTCCCTCTCCCGAGCAACAGTGAAATGATCATCAATTACAGACTTCGATATTCCTATAAAAAAATTAGTGATTAACAACTCAATACGTCTTATGATTCTATATTAACGACTTCAAAGGAACTATAGATTCTCCCGAACTTTATAAAATCCATAAGTTATATTCTCTAGATCATATTCAAAATTCCTATCTCCCGAGCGATAGATTCTAAACAAATATCATCTCAATTTTTGGCCAGCAAATAAGAAGCAGTAAACTCAAGAGAATATAAATAACTTAATAAAACTTCATAACAATATTGGCAAACAATACAAAGGTTCAAACATCAGTTACATCATTCTCCAGAATTAAGGAGTTAGTTCATGACTAAAAATAAAAATAAAAACAATAAGAATAATGTTATGAATCTAATGGAAATCATTAGAGTTCTAAGAAAGAAACTAGAAGATAAAACCTGAATTGAATCTCCTTCTCTTCGGACATCACCGCATTCGTCTCCCTTTATCGCTCTTCAATCCTCCTATTTGGATCTCTCTAAAAATAAGTATTGTGTGCTGTGAATTAGCCTTCTCCTTTAGGGTTTGGATGTGATGTTTAATTTATAGAAAAACCCTGGAGCTGTTTTGCGCACCTTGCGGAAGCCCTAAAACTCAACTTGCTCGCCGCGAAGCCGCGACGCCAAACTCCTTGGATTCTTGTATGGGACGACCTTGGCGGCACAACGCCATAAGGTTGGCGCCGCGACGCCAGCCTTAACTTCATGATGACTTGGTTCTTTTCTTTATGCTTTTCCCGCGTGCTTCCAATGCGTTCGTATGGTCCCAAAACACGTATAAATGCCCCAAGATCCATGTATCAATTCTTCCTACAAATAAAATATAAAAGAACTAAAAAATACATTAAATGATACATAATCTAACAAAATAATAAGTTAAGAATGCATGAATAAGTGGATATAAACCACACTTATCACAGACCCATGTCTACACAAGAAATATGTGGTTATGAGTATTTCATTACTTTTGTTTATGATTACTCGAGATATATAATTATGTTTACCTAATGCGACATAAATATGAAATTTTCAGAAAGTTTAAGGAATTCCAGTTGGAAATGGAAAAACAATTAGATAAATCAATCAAGTACATTCGAGCATATCAAATAGGTGAATACTATGATAATGGATTCAAAAATCACCTATTATAGTGTGAGATTTTATCCCAACTAACTGCACCTGGTACATCTCAGTAAAATAGTTATGTTGAGAGGAGGAATCGAGCTTTATTCGACATGATTCGTTCCATGTTGAGTTGTTCTTCACTCCCAAAATTATTTTAGGGGTTTGCCATACAAACAACAACTTACATTTTGAATGTAGTTCCATATAAGCCAGTACCTAAAACACCTTTAGCGTTATGGAGTGGCCATAAACCTAGTCTGATACACTTTCATATATGAGCGTGTCCAGTATACGTACTAATGGGTAAGACAGCGAAGTTGGAAATATGCTATGAAGTTTGTTTCTTTGTAGGATATGCAAAAGGCATAATGAGATGTGTGTTTTATAATCCTCGAGATAACAAAGTATTTGTGTCGACAAATGCCACGTTTCTTGAGAATAATTATATGATAGACTTCAAACCTCAAATCAAGGTAGTCTTTGAGGAATTAAAATCTAATGAGATCAATCGACAACCTACAAGGATTGTTGTTCCACAAAACGATGAGATCATATCTTCAAGTCATACCATTTTACCATTTCGTCGCAGTGGAAGGATAATACGACTACCTTCTCGATGAAGCACAAGTTGCAATCAGTGATGATGGAAAAAAAGATGACCCATTGACATACATATGCAATGAAAGATTATGATAAAGAGAAATGATTTGAGGCTATGAAACCTAAGATGAAATCCATGTATTCCAACTCAGTATGGGAGCTTCTAGATCTACCTGAAATAGTAACTCATGTATGGTGCAAATGGATGTACAAAAGAAAGAGGAAAATGAATGGTAATGTAGAGACATTCAAAGCAAGGCTAGTGGCAAATTGTTATACCCAAAAAGAAGGATTTGACAATGAGGAAACATTTTCACCAATGTCCATGTTAAAGTCCATTTGAATCTTGCTTTCCATTGCTATTTATTATGATTATGAAATTTGGCAGATGGATGTCAAGATGGCTTTTTTGAATGACTATCTTGAATAGATTATCTATATGGAGCAACCAGAAGGTTTTATAAGCAATGACGAAAATCAAAAGGTTTACAATTTGCAAAGGTCTATCTACAGACTTAAGCAAACGTCCAGATCTTGAAACATGAAATTTGATGAGGCGATCAAATCTTATGACTTTATCCAAAATCCTGATTTTGTGTTTATAAATTCATCAACGACAAACGAGTGGTCTTTCAAGTACTTTATGTTGATGATATTTTACTTATTGGGAATAATGTATAATTATTATCAAATGTAAAGGCATGGGTGGCTAAAAAATTCCAAATGGAAGATTTGGGAGAAGCACGTTATATTCTTGGGGTCCGCCTTATTAGATATCGCAAGAACAAACTTCTAGTCATATCTCAAGCACTGTATATTGACAAGTTGTTTGTTAGATATTCAATGCAAAACTCAAAGAAAGGTAATTTACCTTCCCGTCATGGAGTTGTTCTTTCTAAGAGGCAGTGTCATTCAATACCCCAAAAGGAAGAAGATATGAGACAGATTCCATATACGTCAATAATTGGAAGCTTGATGTATGTTATGTTATGCACAAAACTTGACATATGCTATGCAGTAGGAATAGTTAGTCATTTTCAATCAAATCCATGATTATATCACTGGGTAGCACTTAAGCATATTCTCAAGTATCTATAGAGAACAAGAAATTATATGCTTGTTTATTCAGACAGAGATTTGATCCGATTGGATATATTGATTCTGATTTTCAATCAGTTATAGATGATCAAAAGTCGATAGCTGTATTAGTATTCACTCTTGGTGGGGGAGCTATAGTTTAAAGAAGCATCAAATAGTCATGTGTTGCTGATTTAACTATGGAAGCTGAATATGTGGCTGCTTGTAAAGATGCTAAAGAAGCAGTTTGGCTATGAAATTTCTTTAAGTGGTTCTAGATATTAACAAACCATTACGACTTTATTGTGATAATAGTGGTGTAGTGGCGAATTCGAAAGAATCAAGAAGTCACAAGAGATCAAAACATATTGAGAGGAAATATCATGTGATTAGGGACATAATGCAACGTGGAGACGTGGTTGTTACGTAGATTTCATATGTAGAGAATCTAACCGATCTTTTTACTAAGACGCCGCCTGCAAAGAGTTTTGAGGGGCGTCTAGAAGGATTGAGGCATAGAGACATGTCTCATTTGCTTTAGGGCAAATGAGAGTTTGTTGGGATTTTTATGTCCGACAAGCAAATGTGTTCATGACATGATTGATTAATAAATTTATGAATCAATTTTATTTCATGTATGCATTTGATTTGCTTTATAAAATTTATGAAAATTTCATGATTATTTATGTAGCTTTAAATTAAATGTACAAGTTTATGTAAAATGTTACATGCATGAATAAAATTTAAAGAGTAATAATCAAAATTTATCAATGACTATTATTTGAAGTTGAGAATTTTCAAAATCCAAAGTCATAAATACAGTTCATTTCATTATAAATGGTATGACTATATCCAAACTATAATATGTAGAGACATAAAAATGAATGTGTTTTATATAATAAGATTATATTGGATTATATTAGACAATATCATATGAAATTGAAAAGTTCTAATAACTTTCGTTAAATAAATAACATCATTATGGTGGTCATATATATGATGATCTTAATTCATTGTATTTAGCAGACTCTTATATCATTTTAATTTATTCTTTAATTTACTCGGTAAGATTTTGTATTTATTATATTTCGTAAACTTTATAATTTGGGAATGAATTAAATGAATTGTTGGGAATGTTAACTTGATACAATGAAATCCATTAATGAGATTCCATTGTATATTAGTTTAGGACCTAACAATTAGCGCGTAAATTCATAAAAATTATGAATTAATTGTTCACTTGAAAACTAATGAAAGTCAAAGATAAAGATATAATTGGAGAGGTTAACAGATTTTATACCTAACTCATTTATGAATTATTTATGAATGATCATTGCATAGATAATGACTATATCAAAGGACAAATACTTTGAGTAATTAATTTTATAATTATGAGAGTGTGATTCTGAGTATTTAGTGGAGTTACTCTAAAATTAATAATTTCGCCTGATTGATAAAAAAGTTTGCAATTAATCAGTGAAATTATTGGAGCTTAGAATTATATGTTCATTAATCCTCTCGTTGTCTTCTATCATTGTTTGAACAATAATAATTGCGAAGAAAAATAATTATGAATTATTTAAAATAATTGTAAATTATTTTTTACACTATAATTATTTCATATAACTATTGTTTGGAAATTACGACAAAAGTTATCCTAATATATTTATCAATAGATAATGCATCTATTTATTAATTTATGAAAATATTATAAATTAGTATTTAATTAAATTTTAGTTAAGTGAGATAATATTTTCAAAAGTTGAAATTTTTTAAATTCGAGTGTTATTCGAATTATTTTCACGCACACATGTGCCGTTGGAGGTGAGAAGATAAGATGAGGAAGATCGTGGTTCAAATAATCGTAATTCAAAGAGATCTTAGATCATGTCATTGAGAGGTATAATTTCTTCTTAATATCTAATTTTTATATTATTAATGTACTAGAAAAAACAAATCCGGTTTTTTCAGTATTTATGTAAAGAATTTTTTTATTTATTATGAACATATTTATGCTACGTATGAATTCTGAAAATCAACAATATAAAATAAATATGGCATTATTCATCACCTTACACCTACCAAAATGAAAATATAGAGTAAAAAAATGTAATAGTCTAAGTAATCATTGAACCTTTTGTATATATCAAGGTAGAAGTATCCAAGAAGTTCATTAGAACTAATTAATACTGAGAACACTCAAATAAAGAGATTATTGTATTCAATTAGTTATTGTATATGCCAAAATGAATAGATTTTTGTTTCTTTGTGTAAAATCAAGATATTTCTTAATGTAAATTCATCTTTTGAATTAGCTGATATTGTGAAGGTTAATCTGAGTGGTTGTATGAATTTGATTGACAAAAACGTGACTTGGTGGTTTAGGGTTCATGATCTTACCTTAAGGTTTTGAGTTCGAATCTAGAGAGTGTGTTTCTTGTAAGAGTCTGGGACAACCAGAGGTTTTACCTGCTACACTTAAGCCCAAAATGGATGATTTGACGGTGGAGTTTCTAACGATTCAAAAAAAATAAAATTGTCTCATCCATGACTGAGATGGATAGTTGGACTCTTGAAATATTGAATCTTGATGGTTGTAGGAAGATTAGTGATACAAGCTTGATGGAAATTGTAGACAACTACAATAATACCATTAGCTTTATGATCTTGATGTTTCTAAATGTGCATCTCATTCACCAATTAAAAATTCAAACAAAAAATTTAATACCATAAGTTAAAATGAATACAAGAATTTAACTTACCAGTAGCTCAGAACTTTATTAAAAAATAATGAATAAAAAGAATATCTTTGAAATTATTTTAATGTGCATTGGATTAACATGAATCTAAAAAAAAACAATAATATCAATCACCAAGAGGCGATGGTGGAAACGGTTGACTCACGACCTAGACAACGTTTGTCGGAATTTAATATCCATCTCTCCTATTCCGGAGTTGAGCGAAGACTCATTGGAATCAGAGTTTACGTGGCCCCTAATAGTGTGGTTGTTAAAGAACAATCTCAGAATGCATTAAATATGTATTGTATGTATTTTGAAATTTATCAAACAAACAAATCGAAATTGAAACTTACAAAACAAAAAACAGAAACTTGAGACTTACAATGCAAGTAATTCAAAACAATAAACACACTGACTTGTATAGTTTGAGGCTAGCACATAAGACTATGTCTTATAGCAGAAATTCGCCCATACTCTTGTGTTTGTAGTTTGTTGGATGTCTGCTACCAGGATTCAACAATATGCAAGTTGAAAATATGCACTCAATGTTTTGACCATTGACGAATCTATTAAATGTATGATTTTTTCGTTTTCAAAAATCAATAATAGTTTTATATATCTATATCAGTATATGTATATATAAAACTCTGCAACTCTGTTTTATATATATGAAAAGTTGGAAGACAGTTGATGATAAATTGGGTAAACGTTTTTCCAGTTTTTTTAACAGAAGAGATGTGTCATTCTGATTTAAAATGGAAAAATAAAATTCAAAATAAAAAACGTTTTTCAGACATGCACTTAATGAATCCCAAGAGCCCAAAATAAAAAAACATCTTTTGATTAATTAAATTAATTAAACCTAATGCCAAGCCAACTACCCAATCACACACATCCAAGCCCCAGTTCAAACCCAAACCTTGTTTTTCCAATTTGATATGAGTGTTTAGTTAGTGTACACTTATAAACTCTATATTTTCCATTTCTTCCTCCAATGTGTGACTTCTCGCTATTCTCACTATTGACTATACAAACTTCTTACAGTGATTTAGTGACAAAGGATCAAAGACTTGGTTGTCAGGTTCTGAGTTCGAGTCCAGAAGTGTATTTCTTATAAGAGCCTGAGCAACCAATATTTTTTTAAATCGAATCGAGTAATTTGACGACGAGATTTCCAATATTTTTTTAAAAAAATCAGAGTTTGTGTGTGGTGAAGAGAATCACAAAATCGTGATTCATGAAATTGAATTGAAGCATTCATCCACTCCACTTGGTCTCAGTTATGAACCTAAAACAAATAAGATTTGCAGGCTCAAAAGATTTCATGATGTCTCTATATTATATAGTAGGTATAAGCAGATAGATTTTTTTTTCCAACCGTCCTATTAACTAGCCTAAACGGCGTCGTTGCCTTAAAGCTCCAACAAATGTTCCGGGTTCCCGACCCGAATTTAACAGTCCAACCCGTTTATCCGTATTATAAAATCATCCGACGGCAAAATTACAATCTTTTTGACTGACCTAGAGAGAGCGCGAGAGAACGTGAAGAGACCTTCAAGTTTTTCTATATCCTCGCGTTTTATACTCATTTCAGCTCCCACCCTCTGCCGTTTTGCTTCATTTCAGTTATCTCGAGGTTAACGAATTTCTAAACCCTAGCAATACTAATTATGTATTACAATTAGGAATAGAACTCTGAATCTGGTGATTCGTTAAGTTTATTTTGTATTCTTTTGCGTTTAAAGTTTAAAGTGGATATTATGATCAAGATTTGCTTTTGCTTTTAACTGTTTTAGTATTTGGAGACTTATATTTGCCTTAGGAGTTACTTGAACTGACTCTTTGTTTATTGAAATATCTAGAAATTGAGATTAGAATTAAGTTTTAATAGAATGTGAATTTGTACCGTATGTTATTGTTTGTGCTGTTCATTTTTTACTTTTATATATCTTCTGATGGTTGAATTGTGTTTTTGAGAATGTGTTTGCTTATTTGGTATAGGTTTAAGCAGCGGAGTTTGTTCCTTAAGTTGCTTGGTTTAATAATATTACGATGGATTTTGATGAGTATGAATATTTGGAGAAAATGGTTGATAATCCTGAACCCCTCAAAGGGAAGGAAACAGTGAATGGTGATGGAGTTGTGAAATCTGAAGATAGGGAACGGAGTCGTAGTTCAAAGCGCAAGGGTGATGAAAAGGATAAGGATTATGATGACAATGGTTATCGCTCTAAGGTTTCTAAATCTAGAGATGAGACTCGCAATCTCGATCGTCAGCAAGAGAGGGACTCATCCCGTCACCGTTCACGGTCTAGAGATGAAGGAAAGGATCGTCACAGGAGTAGCCGGGATCACAGGGACAAGGATACAGAGAGGGACAAGGATAGAGATAAGGAGGAGAGGAATGGGAGGGATAGAAATAGAGATCGGGAAAGGAGAGAACGTGATCGCGACACTGAAATTGAGAGCGAGAAAGACAAGGAGAGGGAGAGAGAGAAGCCGCATCGAAGTGGGAGTCGATCAGAAAGGCATATAAGTGATCAGGATGAAAGAGAAAGGAGTCGTGACAAGGAGTTTAGAAAAAGAGAAAAGAGTCGGGACAGGGAGGTTAGAGAAAGAGAAAAGGAGAGGGAGTTGAGGGATCAAGATAGAGAAACCAGGTATTCTTATTTTTTGCTTTCTTATTTATCTTTTTATGTATTGTCCTCGTGCAAATTTTGGTTGCTCTGAATTTAATATAGAGTTGTGTTCAAGTGTGAAAAAGCGAAATTTGTCTTCTTTACATGGACTCTGTTATAGCCATCTGCTGATTGATGCTTTATCGAATATTTGCAGTGATTCGTTGTATTGTAATATTTATTGTGACAAGCAAATTGTTGGCTGCTTGGGCTTCATGAGACATCACATATTATGTTGGAGTAGCTACGTAGCTACAAAAGAATAGAGAAACCATCTTATGATTTCTTTTCTAGTATACTCCATAATATATATGCTAGTTCTATTGAGGATTTGATTAATGGTTGTGTTGTGTGGATGTTCTTTCTTTCATTTTTAAATTTGCTAAACGATGGTATTATGCGTCTCATTTTACAAAATTCTCCCTATTGGCACATAAGTTTTCATTGCGTGAATTGGTGCTTGGAAACAATTTTGTCTAAGTGCAAAGTTAAAAATTCTGGTTATTGAATATTAGATTCTGGGAACTCGCAGATCTGCTAGAGCAATCTTCAAATGGTCCTTTTGGCAATTGGGCCAGGCTCAAGAACTCAGGTCATGGGTTTAAATGTTTCTACCTAGACTTTAAAGGCTTGCATTGCAAGATTGAGGATATCAGTGTTGGAGCCTTGGAGGTTTTGACCGGGATGGTTATGTCCTCTTATGATTTTTTGCGCTCCTCCACCTTTGGAATTAATTGCTTAATTTATATTTATTTTGTTGCAGAAACCCTGGTGAGAATGTGGTGGCCTTGCTTAAAATAAGTATTTTATCTTCTGATGCTTGTGGGAACTTCAATGTTCAGTGGGCTATGATGCCATACTGTTTTTCCTCCTTAGACTTTTTTTTTTGCAGGATAATAGATGATAAGACATCATTTGTTTTCATGACTTGGAAGTTGGAAGTAATGATCTAATTAGTTAACCATAGTGTTGGTTTCTTTTCGAGGTTTTACTGATCCTTTTTATGCTGAGTCAGACAATGGAGTTGATTGGTAGTCACCATTTCTCAAAGAATTTCTTTTGTACTTCTTTTGCAACCAAAGAATCGGGCATTTTCCTACCTAAATATATTCCTTTTTGTGTCCCGTATACAACCTCTCTCTTATTTTTTCTACAAATACTTGGAAACCAAAGGACACTAGTCAGTTTTATCTTTCATCTCTTAATCATCTCTTTTCCATCAAGCCTTTTTATTTCTAAGCATTTTCTCACTTGGAAGCAATAATTTCTGGTTGATTTTGCATTTTTCATCTGTTGCTTTATCCAGTATGTCACTATCTTTTGACACACATAAGCTTACAAAGAAATATACATGCATGTTTTATTCTATTGTATGATAAATTTTCAAACCATTATTGGTGATTGTTGAATTTGGATGCTTGAACTTGTCATTATTTTTGTCCTTGAATCCTTGATTAACATTCTGGTCCAACTGGAATACAAGCTTTTAACAGGTTCAAAATAATGCAATTAGGTCCTACGGTACTGCCGTCTTCACAACTTGATGATGATACATAACTTTTAAGAGTGTGTTGTTAATAGTAGGACAAAATTCATTGTTGGGATTATATACTTATCTATTTGGTCTCGAAGTCCCCAATTTCCGTATGCAACATCTTTCTCCAGGTTGGTTGTTATCAAAATTTCTAGATGACAGTCTCTTTATTTAACCGTGTGCGATCATCGGTCCCTCATGTTAACATTGTGTAGTTCTCTGCAGGACTATATTACATGGGTTCAGCCTTTTTACTCATAGTGGAGAAATGTTTGATGCTGTTTGGGGATTCCTTTTCTTTTTTGAGTTTATAATTTAAGGAAGATATCAAAATTTTTATTTCATTCAGGGAGATTTTTTTTAAAGCTATTGAATGTTTTTTGTCTGTTGGCTTGATTTAAATAAAATTTTAATTAACACTTTGCCACTTTTAAACTGTTTGATCACTATTTTACATTTTCATTCTGTGCAGACGACCTAAAGAAAAGAAAGAACAAGCAGTGGAGCAAGAGGTTGACCCTGAACGGGATCAGAGGACAGTTTTTGCATATCAGGTAACCAAATTGCTATTAGTTTAGTCTTGAGATTTTCTGTTGACTTGGTTTCTCTTGCGTGCTGACCAATAATTCTGGTGATGATTGACAGATTTGTTTGAAGGCTGATGAAAGAGACGTTTATGAGTTTTTCTCAAGGGCTGGAAAGGTTAGTTCTTGTCCATTTTTTAACTTTTTCTTAGGTTAATATTAGCATTCCTTTTTATGTTTATTAACTATTAGATTTCATAGGAAATTTCTCTTACACTATATTTATCAAGAAAAATGTTACGGTTTTATTACATTTTTATTAAAGTTGATCTTCTAACGTTTCTAATCGCTTAACTTTCTACCACATGTGTTCATAACATTCAGGTGCGAGATGTCCGCCTCATAATGGACCGTAATTCAAGGAGATCCAAAGGGGTCGGGTAAGTTTTACATGCATTTGCATTAGTATAGTTTTCTTATATATGTCATTGCTATCATATTCTGAAGAGAGCAAGCTATTTAATTAAACTGCCTATTAACTTGAAAACTTTTGGAGCACTTTTTCATCTCTCCTTACAGAAACACGAGACGACTTTGGAACAAGGTTTTGTAAACTAGATACCATGATATGTTTATATTTAGCCAAAAAGTGTCATTTAGTACATTTGAGTCTCTCTGTAGAATAAAATGGTACTTAAGAAGTATGTATGTCAGAATGTTACTATTTGTTTTAGTCACATTTGAGTTTGGCAATATTGATCAATGTTTTAAAACCCTGCCCGGTCCCTCAACCCGGGATAGGGAGAGGGTCTAAAGGTCAGTGGTCGGACTGGGGGTCAACTGGGGGTCAACCTGAGGTCAATAATAAATGATTATTTTATTACATATTTATGTATATATATATATATATATATATGTGTGTGTGTGTGTGTGGTGTGTGTGTGTGTGTGTGTGTATATATATGTATATAAATTCAAAAAATAGTCTTTATAAGTACTTATTAATACTCAATATTTAATATAATCTTCAATTAATTAATTAACTAAATTTTCCATATATACTTTTATCACAAAAGATTGGAACTTCTGCAAGTTAGACGGTTGAAAGTTAAAACTTCAATTTGTCTTTGTCCCACATCGCTTAGATGAGGAACACAATAGCCTAAGAATTCCATATAAAAATGATGTGATCCTTGTAGCTGGACGCTTGAAAGTTAGAACTTCAATTGTCCCACTTCAATTAAAATGATCCTAGTATCTGAAGACTTGCCTATAAGATGTTGCTGGGCATTTAAAATGTCATTGGCTTGCCATAGTGGGCTTTTGATTTAAGTGGCCCAAATGTGGCCTTTTAGTATTAAATTTTGAACAATTTAATTAATAATTAATAATTATAAATAAAAATTTCAATAAAAATTTTACTCAAAAATCCGTAAGACTCGGTCCGGGTCACTGGTTTACTGGTTCAACCTGCCTGGTTAGCGGGTTTGAAAGCGGTTCAATGCAAGCCGGTTTAATAGAGTAACTCGGACTAGAATTTGGACCGGGTCCTGATTTACCGGTCCTTCATTGGTATTGATAACTGTAATTGGCCATGAATATACCTCGACATCTCAAGTCTAACTACTTGAAAGATCTTTGTTATACGATTGTAAAGAAATCAAAATATTATCCGATTTGGTCTGCAGCTATTCTCTTTGTTCATCAAAGACCAGAAATCTTTTGTTTTTCTTTTTTACCATAATATGAACTCTGATGTTTGCAAAATCTTAATACAAAAAAGTCTTGATGGAACAATCATTTGTCATTACAAAATGTTGCCAGTGTAATCCCTATCGAGGTGTTGAATTAAATGAGGTTTATTACAGTGTCTGAATATTATGACATTATTTTATCTTCTTTTATTGCATGTGCATGAACAGACTTATAATGTGTTCATTGTATATTGTCTTGCTGTATGTTTATGATTGTACTTATATATAAAGGTACGTGTTTTATGAACTCTTCTTGACATAACAGTTTATGGTTGCAGGTATGTTGAATTTTATGATGTAATGTCAGTCCCTATGGCAATAGCGCTCTCTGGGCAGCCTCTTCTTGGTAAACCTGTGATGGTTAAACCGTCAGAAGCTGAAAAGAATCTCGTTCAATCAAATGCAGCTGTGGCTGGAGCATCAGGTGGACTCACTAATCCCTATTCAGGGGGAGCCAGAAAACTATATGTTGGGAATCTCCATTTTAATATGACAGAAGATCAACTTCGTCAAGTAAGGACTTTTTTTTATTACAATTATCATAGTAAAATGCTAGTGTGTTATGACATTGATTAGGACTACAACTTTCTAAAGTATAGTTTGTGATTGTTATATTAGTGGATGAAGGTATCCCCAGTAAATGTGATTCATCCTATCTTTCTGTAATTGTATTTTATATTAATGAATACTCTCAGGTTTTTGAACCATTTGGTGCTGTGGAGCTTGTACAACTGCCCCTTGATGAAACCGGACATTGTAAAGGTTTTGGTTTTGTCCAGGTGAGTCTCATTAAAATGCCTAATATCTTCTTTTTTTCAGCCTGAAAATGCAGTGTTATAAATATATATTTTTTTAATTTTAATTTTTGGTTGGGAAGATTGTGGAATTATGGTTTGTCCATGCTGAAGAATGTGGAAACTGTGAATTAAATTATAAAGTGAATAGAATGCACATGTATATCTCTTACACCTTAGAAGGATATTGAGGTTTGTCTTAGACCCTTAAAACTGGCAGACAATTAGTAATAGCTGAATTGGTTTCTAACTTATGTGAGAAAGCTTACCGTTTCTTAATGCATCAATTTTACTTGAATAGTCCTCTTGCAAGTATGGGCTAATTGGATAAGTTGTTTGATTGCAGTTTGCACGCCTTGAAGATGCAAGGAATGCTTTGAATTTGAATGGACAATTGGAGATTGCTGGCCGGGCTATTAAGGTAGTGTTACTGCAGTCTGTTATTGTGTATGTGCATTCATGCACAAGGGCCCAATATTGGTGTGGTTCTTCCTCATACTTCCATTAAGAAAGTTTTTGTTTTCCTTTTTCTGAGTATTACAGCATGAACTTATAATTATGGTTTAAGTTCCATTTTCTTCCCAAGCTTTTACAGGTAGAACACACATTACTTAGATCTGTTAGTGTTAGGAAGTAACAAACTGCAATGTTTAAATGGAAGTATTCCCTGTAAGCTTCGAAGTTTCCTCCAGTAAAGCTTCTTGGTAGTGACCCTTGTTTTTTTTTGTTTTTTTTTTAAACCATGGCAATATGGCATGATTTTCAGTATTACGAATATGGTACTCGAAAAGTTTTGATTAATTGTGTAAAATTGTGCTTCTTGATGACCAGAATATAGTCATGTTTTTCTTGTCCATTAGACGAGTCCAACACGTAGTTGTTTGGCTAATTTCAATAGAATTGCAAATTGATAATGCCGCTGGAAAATACAAGCTTCAAGTCTTGTCTAGAGTTATTTTGGATGCTTTACTTACATATAACGATGTTGAGTCTGGACTGTATCTGACGCCTAATAGTTAATTTGAGACACTATTTTCACTGAAGGTGAACCTGATTCATTCTTGGTTTTATTACTCATACATGATTTCTAGCTGCACAGGTCATATACTCAGTATCCTTAATGGTTGTAGTGAATGTATGTTTTATGCATTTTCCAAATCTGGAGCATTATCTTTTATTTGGTTTTGTTTAGGTGTCTGCTGTTACTGATCAAAGTGGATTGCAAGATGTAGGGGCTAATACTGGTGATTTTGATGATGATGAAGGCGGTGGTCTGGTTAGTAGTGCATTCTTTACCCCTTTATCTGTTTATACGATGGCCCTCTGGATATGAGGTGATTTTCTAGAACAGTACAGGCTGTCTGTTGACTGTTGTTTCTTGTAAAAAAGATTTTTTTTTAAAAAAAAACTTCTGCAGACTGCAATTATGATGATATAAAGTTGACAGGAAAAAGAAATATTTGCTAATGTTTCCAACTACTCTGGACCTCTATCTTGTAACCATATTCAAGTTAAAACTATTTATGCTTATTCTTGTCATTGGAGGTTATTTCATTTCTTAATTTTCCAATCAAGGAAAGCATAGTTTATATTTTGTACAGTTGTGGTTAAATTGCGGTTCCTTGGATTCTGTTTTCCATTTCTCTATTATTAGCAGTCATCAATTTGCAATTGATTTTTGTATTTTAATTGAGTTCAGTTTTGGTCTTGTTTGCTGTTGAATGATTATCTGATCAAGCTAACATGAAGTTCTTACTCTCTGCAGTCTCTGAATGCGCGTTCTCGAGCACTTCTTATGCAGAAATTGGATCGTAGTGGCACTGCTACAACGTATGCCTTTGCAAAGTTTTTGTTTTATTATTATTTTTGTGTTTTGACTGTTCTTAAATTTGTTTCCTTCAGCATTTCTGGTTCAGTAGGCACGCCTGCAGTCAACAGTACCGGTCTTGCCTTACCAACAGCACCATTCCTTGGAGCTGTCTCTGCCATTTCTGCCCTTGTTCCTCCTGTTGGACAAGTTACTGTTCCTACTCTTCCTGGGCAACTTGGCACTGGTCTTCAAGTTCCTACCGCTACCTTTCCCACCATTGATACAATCGGTGTTCCTAGTGAATGTCTATTATTGAAGAATATGTTTGATCCGAAAAATGAGGTATCTGGGCTTTACTTTTCTGGAAGTTCATTTTTTTGCTTCTTATCTACGGTCACCCTATGACATATGATCTTTGGCAGACTTATGAAGACTTCGATGTAGATATCAAAGAAGATGTTGAAGGAGAATGTTCAAAGTTCGGAAAATTGAAACATATTTTTGTTGAGAAGTGCGTTCAGTTTTCTCTTTGATATTGCATTTTACTATTCTGGTTTGGCATGTGCCAGATTAATATAAAATTTTCGTTGAGGATTTCAAATTATTCTCCAAAGACAATTTGCTGTCTTATCTCAAATAGATTTCTGTTTCTGTTTTCAACTACTGTAGCTTACTTTCATTTCCTCCTCTTTGAAAAACAGGGATAGTGCTGGTTTTGTGTACTTGCGATTCGAAAATACTCAATCTGCAATGGCTGCACAGCATGCACTTCATGGAAGATGGTTTGCTGGGAAGATGATCACTGCGACATACATGGTAATCGCATTTTGTTTGGCTTCATTCTATTCCTTTCGTCTCTGCAAAGAACATCCAATTTGTTAAAAGCAACAACAGAAATTTATTTTTGCCCTTGCATGCAGGCGCCGCAGACATACGAGGCTAAGTTTCCTGACAGCATATAAGATTTTGAAACCGCAAGCTTACCTTGTGTCGATACTGTATTTTGTGATTGTTTTGATGAGATGATAATTTTCTGCAGAAAAGATTTGGTAACTTATATTATAGTGGTAATTATAATTGCCAATGGAAACAAGAGAGTGATGGAATTTCTTTTCATATATGTTCCTGGTTGGTTTTGCCACTTTGTTGATTTTCTTACTAAGATAATCAAACATTATTAATGTGTAAAACAACATCAAAGCCTAAATTATTAGTAAATACTTTCATCTTTTTGTATTTGCAAGATAAATTATTAATTCCATTTTGCCATTGTGTGGTCAAATAATTTCATTATCCCTTTTAGTTGCCCTGAAATTTTCTTATGCTGATTGCAAGCAATTTTGCTCTTTGGCCATTTGATTTTGCATTTGAGAAGTTAAAAGTTAAAACGAGTAAAAACCACTTCCATCTTATCAAATAGTTTTAATATTTTTAATCTCTTAATCATATATTATATCAATTGACACAAATTGGCAAGACCAAATTTCGGTTTTTAACCGGGTTTTTTATTTTTAATGCACTTGTGTTTGTTATTTACTAATTCTTTTTCTAGCCGAGTGGTACTCACTCAAATCCTTTTGTATAGTCCACAAATTATACGCCATTCCTTTGAATCATAACCACTTATTTCAATTTTAATTTTAATTTTAATTATCTCCATTAGTAGTATATAAAAACAGGTCGGATCTTTCCTGAAATATAACCCGGAGGTTTAATTAGTTGTCTAAATCATCAAACAGAATAAGTTGTTCAGTATTTAAATCTCGAGATAAAAACTTATGGTATTTAAGGCAAAAAAAAAAAAAAAAAAATCACTTCTCGTGGCTGTACATTTATGATATTTAGGAGATAAAAACTTGAATACGATAGACGTACCACCTCAGTAGGTGGGTCTCGACTTGGGGCTCATAAATTTTAAATAAATTTTTTTATTATTAATTTGGTATGACATGATTAGAAAGACACAAGCTGAGGTGATGCGTCTGCCATATACAAGTTTTTCTCATTAGGAGGAGAGGCTTTTACTATAACAGGATGAAGCTAGATTCAGTTAACTTGTTTTCCTTTCAAAAAACATGAGTTAGGGCTATTAAGAGCATCCGAAAGGATCGGAAAATATATGTCATATCTTAAATTAGGGAGTGGGTTAGGATTTTAATCTTCAACAATACTTCCTATTCTTATTCTACTCAAGTTTTTTTTATGGCCACACTCCTTAGATTTAGGAGGACGAAAAAATATCATACACAATAATTAATATTATCATAAAAATCAATCAATTGACATTGCATTACATGTTTAATAAAATATTTTATATTATATATGAGATCTCCTACATGACTCTCTAAATTAAAAATGATGTTATTTTTGAATAAATAATATAGATAATCATATAGAGAGTATTGTTAAAGATACTCTAAGTTCTATTAGAGTGGTTTTTCTGCAAGTACTTTTATGCATTATTTTTTTTTTTTAAATTGTTGAAAATCCCACGGTTAAACCGTTATTTCAGGATTTAAACGGAGCAGGTAAAACTCTCGACTGTCTCAGGTTATGTTCTTATAAGAAACGTACTTTCTGAATTCGAACTCAAGATCTCAATGTGAGATCCTGGATAATATTACACTTTCCATAAAACAAATAATTTTTCAGTGTACGTTCTAAAAATAAAGGGTCTAATTATTTTATAAAGGGTCTAATTTTCCAGGGTCCTTCTTGCCCATCATTTACATAGCAAAATCACCATAGCTACAACTTGAATTCAAAGCAAACAGTAAGCCCAAAATATCATTCAGAACTGAAGGTATCCACCATGGAAGCAGTTGAAAATATTGTGATTGTGGAAGCTGGAATTGCTGGCCTGACAACCTCTTTGGGACTTTACAGGTCTTAATAAACAAGCAGAACATACTGATATTCTTTTATATATGCAACAGTTGTAGTTATTTTTGACCAAGTGATGTTGCTGCAGGCTGGCTGGGAATCAGAAGCATAGTATTGGAATCATCAGAGACTTTTAGGGCCACAGGATTTGCAGTCACCAAATGGACTAATGCCTGGAGGGCATTGGATATGCTGTTGGTGTCAGTGATTCATACCATTATCATTGATCACTTTGTGAATGAAAGGTATTGATTGGGTGTGATGGAGTGAACTCAATAGTATCAAAATGGCTTGGGGTTCAAGAATCCTGATTTCGTAGGAAGATCTGCCACAAGGGGACTTTCAGATGATCAAACTGTTTACTGGTTCTTCACTTGGACTCCTTCCAGCCAAGGTAATTATGTCATCAACCAATTCTTGATCTAGGAAAGTTTATTATATTATGATTGATTACTACTAAATTTAGGCCATTTTTTAACATTTGCTGTTTCTATAACTTCATTACTTGTAGATAAAGAGCTAGAGGATCACTCAGCTGAGTTGAAGCAATTTGTGTTGAAAGAGTTGCATGATTTTCCTGAACAAGTAAAGGCTGTTTTAGAAAACACTCCACTGGACAGTATCATATCATGGGTTGGGTTACTATCCTTTCACTCTAATCTCCTTTATCTCCTTTTAAGGATTGAGATTTAACCAATATAAATCCAATGGTCATTTTCTTGACAACACAATGACCATTGGATTTATCTTGGCTAAATCATAACCCTTAAAAGGAGATAAAAGAGATAGAGTGAAAGGATGATAGTCATTCCCTCATATCATAGCGTCTACGATATAGACAGCCATGGGAGGTGCTGTTTGGAAATATCAGCAAAGGCAATGTTTGTGTAGCTGGAGATGCACTTCATACCATGACACCAGACATTGACCTTGGAAGATGGTATTGTTTTAGCCAGATGTATCGGCGAAGCCTTGAAGACTAAAGAAGGAGCTGCAGAAGAAGATGAGAAGGGATTTTAATAAGAGGATTGAAATGGGACTAAAGAGATATGCCAAAGAGAGGAGAGGAGATGGAGAAGCTTTGAGCTGATAAGTGCAGCTTTTGTTGTTGGTGCTACACAACAAAGTGATGGAAAGATGTTGAACTTTTTGAGAGATAAAATCTTGGCTTCATTTCTAGCTGGGTTGCTGACAAAGAGGGCTGATTTTGATTGTCGTCGGGGGCGTGACTTGATGGTGTAGGTTTTATGATGAAATTTTAGGTTCGAATCCAGGAAGTGTGTTTCTTGTAAAAACCTGAGACAGTCAGGAGTTTTACCTGTTCCGTTTAAGCTCGGAAGAAGTGATTTGATGGTAAGATTTCTAACAATTTAAAAAAAAAAAAAACAAACAAAATAAAAGAGCTGGTTCATGCATCATCAGTATCTTTCTCTTAAAATGTAGTGAAAGAGATGCTTTGTTTAATGCTGTATATGTTGTGAATCACCGATCACTCTTGGAGTGTTTGAGGAAAAAACCGAATTGTATTTATTACTATCAAGAATAAATACACAAGTTAACAACTTAGAAACTCACAAAAAAACCTCTCTCACTCTCTATACAAAAAACGCACACTCACTTGGGATGATATTCAACTGATCCAGAGGCTCCATTTTATAGTGATCAAACCGCGTGAACAGTGTCACGCGGTTTGCCAACTCACTCACACGTTTCCAGCTGCCCTGGCCATGCAAGTCAAGCTTGCTTTCGGTGCCAGTGTATGCATGCTGACTTTCTGGTTTCAACAAATCTCCCCCTCGGTGAAGATTTTTCCAAATCTGAGCCGACCATCAATCATCCAAATCGGATCCTCCAAAGGATCATCCCCTGGCTGCATCTGAATGACTGCCTACGTACCCTGAGTTGGTATCAAGCCAATCGTAGTTCTATGTATCTGAAAAACAAATATCATCTGACAGCTATCCCGGTTATGTCTCTGCACAACTCTAGCTTGTCTCGGGTAACTACTTTCGTTAACATGTCCGCTGGATTCTCATCTGTATGGATCTTCACTAGTCTCAGCAGTTGTTGATCCATCACCTCGCGTATCCAGTGATAGCGAATATCAATGTGTTTCGTCCGGGAATGATACATTGAGTTCTTGCTCAGGTCCAGAGCACTCTGACTGTCACAATGTATCTTGTATTCTGTCTGCTTGATCCCTAACTCTTGGAGAAAATGCTTTAGCCACAACATTTCTTTTCCTGTCTCAGCTATGGCGATGTACTCAGCCTCTGTTGTGGATAATGCAATACACCTCTGCAATCTTGACTGCCATGACACAGCTCCCCCTGCAAAAGTGTAGATGAATCCTGATGTAGATTTCCTACCATCAAGATCTCCCGCCATATCTGAATCTGTATAGCCTTCCAAGATCGGATCAGCTCCCCCATAACACAGCCGAAACTTCGTTGTACCCTTGAGGTACCTGAGAATCCATTTGACTGCCTCCCAGTGTTGTTTTCCAGGGTTAGAGAGAAAACGGCTCACTACACCCACTGCGTGTGCAATATCTGGCCTGGTACAAACCATTGCATACATTAGGCTTCCAACAGATGAAGAATATGGTATTGCTGACATTTTCTTTATCTCTTTCTTGGATGAGGGGCACGAACTCTTGCTCAGTTTGAAATGGTACGCTAGCGGAACGCTGACTGGTTTGGCTTTCTGTATATCGAACCTTCTGACTGGTCCAGAGCACTCTGACTGTCACAATGTATCTTGTATTCTGTCTGTTTGATCCCTAACTCTTGGAGAAAACGCTTTAGCCACAACATTTCTTTTCCTGTCTCAGCTATGGCGATGTACTCAGCCTCTTGACTGCCATGACACAGCTCCCCCTGCAAAAGTGTAGATGAATCATGATGTAGATTTCCTACCATCAAGATCTACCGCCATATCTGAATCTGTATAGCCTTCCAAGATCGGATCAGCTCCCCCATAACAAAGCCGAAACTTCGTTGTACCCTTGAGGTACCTGAGAATCCATTTGACTGCCTCCCAGTGTTGTTTTCCAGGGTTAGAGAGAAAACGACTCACTACACCCACTGCGTGTGCAATATCTGGCCTGGTACAAACCATTGCATACATTAGGCTTCCAACAACTGAAGAATATGGTATTGCTGACATTTCCTCTATCTCTTTCTTGGATGAGGGGCACGAACTCTTGCTCAGTTTGAAATGGTACGCTAGCGGAACGCTGACTGGTTTGACTTTCTGTATATCGAACCTTCTGATTACCCGTTCAATGTACCTCTCCTGTGAAAGCCATAACTTCTTGTTCTGTCTGTCACGAACAATCTTCATTCCCAAAATCTGTTGAGCTGGTCCCAAGTTTTTCATGTCGAAAGCCTTGGAGAGTTCCTTCTTCAGCTGGCTGATCTTCGCTGCTTCTTGTCCAACAATCAACATGTCATCTACATACAGTAGAAGAGCAACGAAATTTCCATCTGGAAACCTCTGAATGTATACACACTGATCTGTTGCAGTTCTTTTGTAACCTTGACCCACCATGAATGAGTCGAACTTCTTGTACCACTGCCTCGGTGCTTGCTTGAGCCCGTACAAGCTCTTTTTCAGCTTGCAAACAAGGTTTTCTTTACCTGAAACCTTGAATCCTTCTGGCTGCTCCATGTGATTTCTTCATTCAGATCACCATGAAGAAATGCTGTTTTGACATCCATCTGTTCAAGCTCCAAGTTCAATCTGGCTACCAATCCTAGGATGACTCGGATTGAAGCCATTTTTACCACTGGTGAAAATATCTCATCAAAGTCAATTCCCTTTTTCTGTAGGAATCCTTTGACCACTAGTCGAGCTTTGTGTTTCACCATTTTCCCGCTGCCATCTTTCTTGAGCTTGAATACTCATTTGTTTTTCAGTGCCTTCATTCCGTGTGGGAGCTTGACTATCTCATAAGTGTTGTTTTTCTGCAGAGATTTCATCTCATCCTGCATTGCGTGCAACCATTTGTCTTTGTCCTTATGAGATACTGCTTCGTTGAAGGTTTCTGGCTCCCCCTCGTCAGTAAGCAGAATATATTCTTATCCTGAGTATCTGGCTGATGGAATCCGGCCTCTCTCTGATCTTCGTACTGGAGGTTCTGATTGTCTGTTGTCATCCGGATCTGTGGATGACCCTGAAGCTTCTGATGGAGCAGGCTGCAGCTCCCCCTGCTCAACACCTCCTTCCTCATCTGGTTCTGCTTCTGGTATGGCTTGCACCCCATCATCATCTGTGGCCACTGGTGTTGGTGCTGATGTTGGGGTTGTGTCTGGATTTGCATCGGCATTGTCGGCACTGGTTTTAGAAGGCATCTTGGGCTTTTCAATGTTTTCGATTGTCTGGTCTTCAAGAAACACTACATCACTGCTTCTGATGACCTTCCTTTCCTTCGGGTCCCATAACCTGTATCCAAATTCTTCGTCTCCATAGCCTATGAAGATGCATGTAGTAGTCCTTGCATCGAGCTTCTGTTTGAGCTCATTGGATACATGTACAAATGCTAAACATCCGAATATTCTGAGGTGAGAATATGAAGGATTCTTACCATACCACACTTTCTCCGGAATCTCGAAGTTCAACGGTACAGATGGTGATCTGTTGATCAGGTAACAGGCGGCACGAACAGCTTCTCCCCAGAATGGCTTTGGCAGCTTAGCCATACTGATCATGCTTCTGACTTTCTCCATAATGGTGCGGTTCATCCTTTCAGCGACACCATTGTGTTGTGGGGTGCGTGGAACATGTTGGTTTATTCTAAGGTCCCAAGATCAAATCAAGACATGAATTAATGTGTGAATACACCAACGAAGATAGCGGAATACTTACATTGGTTGGTAGAGTCGATTTGAAGACAAATGAACCCAAAAAACGCACTGCCATGTGAGCTTACTGCATGCAGTCCACTGCCTACAAAAACAGAAAATTGAGTGAAGAAACGGAGCTCCTAGCTTCGTCGGATGGATCCCGTCTCATGGTCGAACCTCCCTACCACCTTCGCAAGACTCGTAGTGTGCTAGCACTTGCGGTTTTCACCATGAAAACCCAACCCTTGCTTCCCTATGTTCACACCCAAACTGGTTCAAAACCAGTGAAGAATGGCCACCATTGCCGTGAGAGGAAGAGAGAGTTTGAGAGAGATTGAATTGTGTTGTTGAGTTCAAATGATTTACCAAAAATCAATTTATATTTATGCCATAATATTTATTAAATTAATAATAAAATTATGACACAAACATGCAATGGCTTAGAGTGTCAAACACTCAATTTCCATGCAATAACATTGAGTGCATTGTACACTATCTACATGCAATGCATTAGAATGACATGTGTCATGTGGGCCCCACACGTTTCCAATGAAAGTGGGCCCACGTGCACTCACGCGTTCGGGTTCGATATTTCCGAAATACCGAGCTTACGTCGCGACGTTAATTCAATCGAATTTAAAAAATAATTGCGCCTGGCGAAATTATTATTTACGTCGCTAACGAATAATTCTAAATTAACTCGTTTGCCCGAATTAAAATCTAATTTTAATTCCGCGTCGAAATCTAATTTCATTTAATATATCGAATATATTAATACATTGATTAATTCCGAATTAATCGTCTCTCTCTTTAGACGACATTTTATCCTGGATAAAACATCTCCGTTATTAATCCTAGATTAATTTTCTCTCTCTTCTATATAATCCCAGATTATTCAAGAGTGCGAGTTGTGCGTCATCGGTGGATTATCGGGAAGCGACCCATGAGATCCCCGGAAATCTGGCAGTAAATACGGTCGTCGGAGTATCCGAATCACGTACGTACCAAGTACTACGTTCTACCGATTTACGAGACAAGGTCGACTCCTAGCAAAGCACCAAGTCTTCCCAAGTTCTCCGGACATATTCATCAAAGAATATCAAAGATCTGTATCAAGCGTAGTATACAATGTATTGTGCATATCGGCCCAGTATCGGATAGTCACGTGTTAGGGCTGGGGCTGGATAAGTGTCTGCCCCGTCCGAAACACATATCGGATGTCTGGTAACTAGTCTCTATAATCGGATATTCATGACTTGGTCATAATATCACGATTGGATGCGCATCACTTAAGAGCACTAATACCGTATCCTGCGTGACATCATCTCCATTATGACTGGAGTGACACTTCCGTCTTGACATCACATCCAATACACTACGATTCCTGATAAACCCAGAAGAGGTGAACACAGAACCAGTTAAGATCCCCCACCACAAAACCAAAGTTTACCGATTGTCGTAAGTATTAGCGATGCAAGTCTCAGGTTAAGACTATACACACCTACCTTGATTTCGGCCTCCCATAGACACCTAGTCATAATACCAATGGGATTCCGAAGGGTCTATCCAGAGCGAAGCTGTTTCTCGTACCATCGGTGAAACACGACCTCCTATCGCACTTGCACAAGTATCCAATACTTATATATATGAGAACTATGCCGTTGTGCCCTCACAACGCGCACAAGTGCAATACTAGCCTATTCCGCATTATCGATGTCCAGTCTCGATAATACTACGGCTAGGGATATTTAATGATTAATCCTTCGTGGACTGATACTGTCTCATATCATCTCAATCCAGGAACTAATCATAGGGACCTCTCTTCATTTATATATCTATGGTGATCTAATCACAAAATGACGAGAGTGAAATTTCCTTGTTACATAGTTAATTTGCAACAACAACACAATGATTTGTGCAAATAGTGACGCTATGGGTCATATTATCCAACAATCTCCCACTTGGCACATAGCCAGTCACTCGAGTGTCTAACACCCGAACTATGTAAGGTTCGCTCAAATTGCTGAGGAAAGGTTTTCGTCAGCGGATTTGTTCGATTATCGTTTGACGCGATTTATACGATCATCACATCGCCACGATGTATGATCCGAACGAATCAGATGATATAGAAGTATATATCTGGATCGTTGATAAGACCTTTAATTTCTTAGCCTGTGCTGACGCCTAGCTCAGCCGCTAACAGAACTATATCTAATCTAATTAGATTTATTATCGATCCAAATGGCTTCTATTGCTGCCTCAGCTGCAGCAATAATCCGCATTTGTTGTTTATTCGGCAACAGTTATCTTGCTTGGAAGATTTCCAGCTCACTGTCCCGTCCTTCAAATTTTATAGTACCGTAGTATTTAATCGTTTGGAAACTTGCTGCAGTGATCCCAGTCACTTCAAGTTCTCCTTCTCCATAGTAAAAGATAGCATCTTTAGTTCTCAGAGATACTAACAGATGTTCTTAACTTCAATCTAGTGACTATCACTTGGATTGACCCGATTGTGACTCCATATGCTCGAAGCGTATGAGACACCAATACAAGTACATTTTAAATGTACAATTTCCCAGAGAGTGTTAACAACTCCAAATCTATCCCAGTAGATCTTTATTCCTCTAATAAAGGTTGTTATCTCCCAGAATTCTACGGAGAATTTCTATTGAAAGCCAAGCTTTCAACAATAGCTTTATGGAATTTCACTGTCAGTGCGCTCTCCCACTAACCTCCTTATATACACAAGAATTATTTAGTTTTGAATCAAATCATAAACCATTATGATTATTTCAAAACGACAGTTCCAAGAACCTTATGCTTGCATGAATCCAAACATGGATCGAATAACCCGCAAACCTTGTTTGTCGGTTATACAAAATCGTCAGGATGTTGTAAACATCCTCCAAAAGTTTCCTTTTCAGGAAAGCGATTTTGATCTATAACTGGCACATTTCATAAATGAAATATACAGTTATTTTCAAGCATCTTCAAAATGGATTTACCATGGCAACAGGTAAAAGGTTGAACCGTTATTAACATAATGTTGATAACGATACCTTTCCGTCAAAAGCTTAGCTTTGCACGTTGGTGTTGCCT
The DNA here is from genome assembly GCA_019454045.1 of Zanthoxylum bungeanum. Classification (NCBI taxonomy): domain Eukaryota; kingdom Viridiplantae; phylum Streptophyta; class Magnoliopsida; order Sapindales; family Rutaceae; genus Zanthoxylum; species Zanthoxylum bungeanum. The sequence continues at coordinate 72,986 of SKCR01047276.1, forward strand.
TCCATGTATGTCTTCCTTGAAGACGTTTTAGTACCAATATGCACAACGCCTTGTGGTACAACAACTAGTATCCAACATAGTTGTTATACATGGAATCCATTTCGGACTCATGGCACTTTGCCATAACAGGGAGTCGATACCTCGTATCACTTCCTCATAACGTAGTCGGATGGTACACCTCCATAAGATTGACATCTTTATGAGGTTAGATCAGAAACCCATACCCTAGGTTGTTTTCTGACTCTATCCGATCTACTAGGTTTCTTGTGTATTTGAAGATTAATGGGTAGAGATTCATCATTGATGAACTGTTTGTGTTCCATTAAGGACTTCGTGCCTTGAACAGTATTACTCCGATTTTCATCGAGTATCACTATTCTCCCACTGACCACTGCATATCGGTATTCCTCTCAGGAAAAACCGCATGGTGAGCAACAATTATATTGTTCTCATGTGGAATTTATAAGTATTATACTTAAGGTTTCCCTTAGGATAACTTATATTGGCACTTATCCAATTTGGGTCCTTAGTTTGGTATCATCCAAACGCTATGCCTGGCATACCAAATTATCAGGAATGAGAAACCTCGTTTCTTCCCTGTTCATATCCTATATGAATATGTCAAACATTTTATATGGAACCTTATTCTAAATAAGTTTTGCACTGTTAATACATATCATGTAGAAGGTAATAGTAGCTCAGAGCGACTCGTGATAAACCTTATCATGTCCAACAAAATTCGGTTTTAGTTCAGACACACCGTCTAACTGACGTGTCTCGAGGAGTCCTCATCTGAAAGAATACCATACTCTTTCATGTACGTATGAAACTTACTGCTTAAGTATTTTCCATTACGGTATTACCGTGGCGGAATAATACTATAGCCGATCTGTTTGTCTACTTCGTGTCGAAACTCTAAAGTTTCCGATCTGTGTTCTTCAAAAGAAACACATAACCACAACGTGATGTCACATCCGTTAAGGTCACGAAATATTCATGTTCACATCTAGCCTAGCTAGATATGGGCCCAATTACTTCACCATGAATAGGGCTAACAGATCGGTGGCCCTTTTACTATTACCAAGTAAATAGTATTTTAGGTATTTAACCTAATAAACTAGATTCGTAGACCTTATTTGAATAGTCAAATCAGTCCTAGTACCCACTCTTAAAAAGTGTGGATATACGAGTCTTCTTTAATTGTGTCCTAGACAACAATGCCACAAATAAGTCTCTATTGATCAAATCAATTTGAGCTATTTATTTGTCATTTTATATGTTTGAGATTTTATTATATTCAAAATATAAATTCTGTTATTTACATCCAATGTATTTATCTCAGTATCATCTTTATATATTGAAACACTTTAGTGTTCTAGAATATAAAGGTTTTATCCGCAATGGATTAAACACTGATATAGAGATAATGTCTCTAGTTAAACTAGTTACATTATAACATTTCCTAATGTAAGTACATACCCAAATGGTAGTTCCTAAACTTAGGTATCTACGGTCGAAACAGCGACTTTCGTCCCGTTTCCGATTCGCAGAAAAATCTCGGCTTGAAGCCAGTATCCGGCTCACAGCGGATTCTGAACGTCAATACATATATTTTATGTACCACACTAAGTATTAAAAATTCAATTTCAATACTAGTAGTGAACATAACTTTGACAAATATATTTAAAGTTAGAGCCTCGCCCTTTCTTTAATTCCTTCGTGTCTTCCACATCCAAATGGTAGTCACTTTGGGATATGTCAATTATCCTTTTCAATATTTCATAAACCTTTGGGAAAGCCTTGGGTTTCGGAATATCGAAACGATGTGCATCTTGTGTTACATGCCCAATTGCAAACTTTGACTTTTCTCTACTAGAATGGTCAATTAATTCTCCAAGAATTATTAATTGCAATTTTAAAACTTTTAAATCTAAAGATAGATTTATTATAAGTATATTAATTAAGCACTAAAGTCATCATCACATAAATCTTCCAAAGACTTTATGCTCTACTATTTGCTTAATTATGGGCTTAGTTATAATAAGTTATTTTATCAAATAAATTAACCTATTATTAATTCCCAATTGAAAATTAAATCATTTAAAACATTTAACCCAAGGATTATATATTTTAAATATTCAACCTTTCAATTCTTTCTTGATTTCAATAGTCCAACTATTTAATCAATTTAATAAGGTACTATTTATTATAATGATTACAATAATCCAATTATTTAATCAACTATAATTTTAATATTGATTACTATAATCCAATTATAAAATCAACTATCACTTTAATTTAATTATATTGATTACTATAATCCAATTATAAAATCAACTATAATTTTAATTCAATTATATTGATTACTATAATCCAATTATAAAATCAACTATAATTTGAATAAGTTTGTATATAGTCCAACTATATATATTTTTTAAAACAACATAAAATATTAGTCCGACTAATACTTTTAATTAATATGACGAGTAAAATAAAATGAGCGTGTTTAGCGAGTATTCGAACGAATGTTGCAAATTCAATACTTGTCTCCCACTATTTTTCGTCGAGCCTCTAACCTCTGTGGAGTACTCGGGAAACCGTGTTTCCTAGTGGCTAGGATCCTATTAAATAACACACAACCCTGACTTTGGCCAATAAAAAGCTGTATGCTATTTAACTAGGTAGATCTCACAGATCAATTGGATCTCATCCAATTCCTAGATCCGGTTAGGTGGACATCCAAGTCCGAAACATATGTATAATGTCAATGTAACCATTACATTTTCCTAACCCTATCCTCCGAATCATTTAGGGCTTGGCTTTGGCCAAACACAACCTAATGATTCCAGTTAAGCGGGACCCATTGACGAGGAAAGTTTCGTAATCAATGTCATTGGACAAAAAGTGATCTGACTTTGGTCAATAAAAATCACGATTTGGACAAGACACCATATGCAACAAACTCTCATGATTCAAGTACATCCTTGATTGACAAGGTCTTGACTTTGGTCAAAAACAAACCAATGCCACTTCGGATCTTGAACAAGAATCATTCAATGGAAGGATATTTGCTTAATATAGATTGAGGGATTTTCGCGTGCAAATTGGCTACCAATTAATTATCTTTGTTAGGTCATCATCATCATACACACCTTAAACATGCATTCTAAATACATAATAAAGCGAGTATGAAATAAAATAATAATGATATGCGGATGGATACTTAACACATTGATCCTAGATCAAATCTCTCCCTTTCTCACTCAAGCTAGCACTTGTACTACTACTTCTACCCGTTACACTACACTTCTAAAGAAACCTCATATACATAGAGGGGAATAGGTGAGAAGAGAATACAAAGAGAAAGAAGGTGATAAGGCTGGACACGCAGGTCCAATTTAATAAATCGAATTTATTACAACAATTTCTAAAATTGCCCACCCGACTAATATCCATCCGATATACATTATTCATTCAACACAACCATGTATTCACACACATAAGCATGCTATCAATCAATCTAATCAAATTAATTAATCTGATAATTAAGTGATCATCCAATGTTCAAACAACGATTTGATTTTGTTCGAGTCAAACTCGTTTTTGCGAATAAGTACTCAAAGTACGAATTCATGAATTAAATTAAACTACATAATTAAATCCAATTTAACATGTATTTAATACTAATTCACTATTCAATTCCAAATTAAATATTGCCCTTTATATTTAATAAACCTTTTACGATTTAAACTCCAAATTCAATCGCGTCGGAACTCAAAGTCCGATTAACGTCCAACGTCAATTTAATTTAAGTCTAATGGGCTTCAATTAATTTCTTTAGGCATAGGCTTCGGCAACCAAAGCCCAATAGTGGAATCACCCAAATGCCTTAGAAATCAATTTCGGCCCATTAGGCCCAATTAATAATTAAAGGTTCATTAGTCGCAATTGGGCTTTATGGTTAAGGTTTTCGGCCCAATTGGATCCAATCCATTTGGCCTAAACCAAACTTGATAAATCAAGCCCAATAGGCCCAATTACAATAATTCAAGCCCAAATCCAATTTAAGCCTAAATAATTAATTAAATTACACTAATCCAATTACGCAATTTAATTACCTAAAGTGCATTACATGATTAATCGACTAAATCAATATTTCTGAAACACTAAATTAGTCCAATTAATCATACTTAATTCATTATTACATGTCAAACACACATAATGAAAAATCAAACCCATAAACATGCTTAAAGGTCTCGGCCAAAAGAGGGATTTTGTGCCCGATTCGGTTTCGATCCAATCGAACCTACAATCGACATTAAATCACCATCCGATTTGATTTCATACACATCCAATGTCACAAAACCAAAAACACCAAGACATTAGGGCATATCACATTCGGCCGCAAGGTAAGGAATTTGGGGTTTTTGTCCAATTCGAAATCCAATCCAATTCGATTCAAATTAACATCAACCTAAATGATTCTAACTCATCAAACAAATCAAAATCACAAAATTCCAAGAATCCAAAAATCATTACACATTCGGCCACATGAAATATTTGGGGAAAATAATTCCAAATCATTTTTCATCAAATTAGTCCAACCAAAATGAATTTAAACATGTTATAACATACTCAAACAAGCAATTTATTCAAATCATGCTCAAATCACATTTACCCAAATTTTAAGCCCTACAAATTTCATGCTTGCAACATTAGCTCTTGATGCCATTGTTGGTTTATTCTAAGGTCCCAAGATCAAACAAGTCATGAAAACATGCGTGAATACACCAACGAAGATAGCGGAATACTTACATTGGTTGGTAGAGTCGATTTGAAGACAAATGAACCCAAAAAACGCACTGCCATGTGAGCTTACTGCATGCAGTCCACTGCCTACAAAAACAGAAATTGAGTGAAGAAACGGAGCTCCTAGCTTCGTCGGATGGATCCCGTCTCATGGTCGAACCTCCCTACCACCTTCGCAAGACTCGTAGTGTGCTAGCACTTGCGGTTTTCACCATGAAAACCCAACCCTTGCTTCCCTATGTTCACACCCAAACTGGTTCAAAACCAGTGAAGAATGGCCACCATTGCCGTGAGAGGAAGAGAGAGTTTGAGAGAGATTGAATTGTGTTGTTGAGTTCAAATGATTTACCAAAAATCAATTTATATTTATGCCATAATATTTATTAAATTAATAATAAAATTATGACACAAAACATGCAATGGCTTAGAGTGTCAAACACTCAATTTCCATGCAATAACATTGAGTGCATTGTACACTATCTACATGCAATGCATTAGAATGACATGTGTCATGTGGGCCCCACACGTTTCCAAATGAAAGTGGGCCCACGTGCACTCACGCGTTCGGGTTCGATATTTCCGAAATACCGAGCTTACGTCGCGACGTTAATTCAATCGAATTTAAATAAATAATTGCGCCTGGCGAAATTATTATTTACGTCGCTAACGAATTAATTCTAAATTAACTCGTTTGCCCGAATTAAAATCTAATTTTAATTCCGCGTCGAAATCTAATTTCATTTAATATATCGAATATATTAATACATTGATTAATTCCGAATTAATCGTTCTCTCTCTTTAGACGACATTTTATCCTGGATAAAACATCTCCGTTATTAATCCTAGATTAATTTTCTCTCTCTTCTATATAATCCCAGATTATTCAAGAGTGCGAGTTGTGCGTCATCGGTGGATTATCGGGAAGCGACCCATGAGATCCCCGGATAATCTGGCAGTAAATACGGTCGTCGGAGTATCTGAATCACGTACGTACCAAGTACTACACGTTCTACTACCGATTTACGAGACAAGGTCGACTCCTAGCAAAGCACCAAGTCTTCCCAAGTTCTCCGGACATATTCATCAAAGAATATCAAAGATCTGTATCAAGCGTAGTATACAATTGTATTGTGCATATCGGCCCAGTATCGGATAGTCACGTGTTAGGGCTGGGGCTGGATAAGTGTCTGCCCCGTCCGAAACACATATCGGATGTCTGGTAACTAGTCTCTATAATCGGATATTCATGACCTGGTCATATATCACGATTGGATGCGCATCACTTAAGAGCACTAATACCGTATCCTGCGTGACATCATCTCCATTATGACTGGAGTGACACTTCCGTCTTGACATCACATCCAATACACTATGATTCCTGATAAACCCAGAAGAGGTGAACACAGAACCAGTTAAGATCCACATGATCCCACCACTAAAGAAGAGTGTAGAGATCGAAGTATATAGAGATCAAAAATCATTTACCGATTGTCGTAAGTATTAGCGATGCAAGTCTCAGGTTAAGACTATACACACCTACCTTGATTTCGGCCTCCCATAGACACACTAGTCATAATACCAATGGGATTCCGAAGGGTCTATCCAGAGCGAAGCTGTTTCCCGTACCATCGATGAAACACGACCTCCTATCGCACTTGCACAAGTATCCAATACTTATATATATGAGAACTATGACGTTGTGCCCTCACAACGCGCACAAGTGCAATACTAGCCTATTCCGCATTATCGATGTCCAGTCTCGATAATACTACGGCTAGGGATATTTAATGATTAATCCTTCGTGGACTGATACTGTCTCATATCATCTCAATCCAGGAACTAATCATAGGGACCTATCTTCATTTATATATCTATGGTGATCTAATCAAAAATGACGAGAGTGCAATTTCCTTGTTACATAGTTAATTTGCAACAACAACACAATGATCTGTGCAAATAGTGACGCTATGGGTCATATTATCCAACAGAACAGTCATCTCGTGTCGAATACCGTGACTTCCGCAGTAGGCATCGAACTCTCTGGAAGTGTATTCGCCTCCATTGTCTGTACGAAGGCACTTCAGTTTCTTCCCTGTTTCACGCTCGACCATGGCATGGAATAGTTTGAAATAATCCAGGACCTGATCCTTTGATTTCAGAAAATACACCCATACTTTCCGAGAAGCATCGTCAATAAAAGTCAGAAAATATTTGTTACCGCCTAGTGAGTTTACCTCCAAGGGACCACATACATCAGAGTACACCAGACTGAGTAACTCTGATTTCTTTGTAGAAGAGAAATTGAAAGAGACTCTGTGTTGCTTACCGAATAGACAGTGGTTGCAAGGATCCAGAGTAGCATTTTTGGAGACGGTGATTAGATCCTTCTTCGTCAAGGTAGACAACCCCCTTTCACTCATGTGACCGAGTCTCTGGTGCCACAGATTCTGAGAAGCCTCTCGTTCAGCTACATTGAGGCTTTCTGCACAAATCTTCACATGAGTCTTGTACAAATTTCCACAGATGTGTCCTCGTGCGATGACCATGGCACCTTTTATCATCCTCCAAGTGCCGTTGCTGAAGTGGCTAGCATAACCCTGTTTGTCAAGGGCTACCCCTGAGAGTAAGTTGAGCCGAAGTTCTGGAACATGTCTGACCTCATTCAGGGTTACTGTATACCCTGCATTTGTCCGTAACTGTATTTCGCCAATTCCCACTATCTAAGAAGAACTGATATTCCCCATCTTCACTGCTCCAAAGTCTCATGCTTTGATGTTGTGAAGAAATCCCTGTGAGGAGTGCCGTGGTAGGATGCTGCAGTATCTACCACCCACTCGACATCCTGAGTTGTGGTGTGAAGGCATGCTTCTTCCTGGCCGGAGTATATAGCTACATCCACTGTAGTAACTACTAGTGTCTCCGCATCATTCTTCTTCGGCTGGTTATTTCCTTGTCCCTGCTCCCGTTGCAGTTTTCGGCAATTCTTCTTCAAGTGGCCTTCAATGCCACAGTGGAAGCACTTGTATGTCTTTTTCCCGTCCTTGGACCTGCCTCTGCTTTTGCTTCTGTCTCTTCTCCCACTTTGATGTTTCTCATGTTGTCTTCCTCGTTGCTCCGAGACAAGGGCTTCTGTTTGATCTGAGCCCACGTCTTTCCTTCTGGCTTCTTCATTTGACAGGACATCCTTTACCATAGGTATGGTAAGTTTGCCTCCTGGAGCTGAGTTGCTGAGAGTAACCACCAGAGTCTCCCAGCTATCAGGTAGAGAACTGAGTAACAAGAGGCTTGAACTTCGTCTGCCAGTTGTCTGTCTACTGCAGACAATTGATTCACCAGGCTTTGGAACTCGTTGGTGTGTTCTGCAACGGAAGTTCCACTCCGTAGCTTCAGGTTCACCAAACGCCTCATGATTAAGGCCTTATTCCGAGCTGTTTTGGCCTGGAACATGTCTTCCAATTTCCTCCACATTTCATAAGCATCTGTGTCCTGTGCTACGTGGTGAAAGACATTGTGACCGATCCACTGCCTAATCTGTCCCAGGGTTCTGTTGTTGAGTTTGTTCCAGTCATACTCCTTAACAGACTCTGGTTTCACTCCCTTTAACTCGATGACATCAAAAAGATATTTACAATGTAAAAAATCTATCATCCTAGGTCTCCAGATGGAGTAATTAGTGGCAGCCAATTTAATCATTGCACCAGAATGAGAATCCTCCATCTCCATTTTAAGTTTTAAAGTTTCAAATGAGATACACTAAAATAGGGGCTGAATTTCACAAATCCGAGGTCACCGTTGCGTCTGGAACGGTCGAAAATGGTGGAATAGACACTTCATTGGTCTAAATCCGACACAGGGGCTGATTTGTAAATTCCTAAAAGTTCTGGGGTAAAACTGTAAATTTCAAAACTTCAGGGGGCTAAAAGAAATTTACCATGCTGCTGATGTGGCAGTGCTGACATGGCAAGGTGGGACCGTTTTGCTGACGTGGCAGACACGTGGCGGCTGACGTGGCTGCTGATTGGGCGCTGACTGAGCGCTGACTATGCGCTGACTGGGCGTGACGTGTCGCTGACGTGGCAGCCACACGGATCGTCTTCAACCTTCAGCCACACGCGCGGAGCGTGTCTGCGAGTGAGGCGCGTGAAGACTGCACTGGTTGGCGCGTGCGGATTCTGTGGACGTCGGTTCGGTCGTCGGAAAATACCACCGTGCTCGTCTCAACATGAGCTAGCTGATGGTACACTCAAAATGAATTTTTGACAACTTTTCCGAACTCGAATTTTTTGAACCGAGCTCCGTTCTTTCGGTTTTTCGATCCCAATGAAGAACCAAAGCTCATGATACCACTTGTTTTGAATCACCGATCACTCTTGGAGTGTTTGAGGAAATAACCGAATTGTATTTATTACTATCAAGAATAAATACACAAGTTTACAACTTATAAACTCACAAAAAAACCTCTCTCACTCTCTATACAAAAAACGCACACTCACTTGGGATGATATTCAATTGATCCAGAGGCTCCATTTTATAGTGATCAAACCGCGTGAACAGTGTCACGCAGTTTGTCAACTCACTCACACGTTTCCAGCTGCCCTGGCCATGCAAGTCAAGCTTGCTTTCGGTGCCAGTGTATGCATGCTGACTTTCTGGTTTCAACAGTATAAACTGATGGAACCGGAGTTGCTGCTAAGCACTGTGTTTGATATTTTATACATAAAAATGATTTAGCGTATGATATTATTGTTCATGTTATGATGAATGATATTCTATATATAATTTTAAGCAGTCAGAAAATCTCTGACACCGAAGCTGCAGCCCACGTGTCGTGTTCTTGTTAGAAGTGATCTTTGAGAGAGTGGATATAGATAATTGATTGAACCTCAAAATTTTAGCTAAAATTAGGATTTAAATCTAATAAAATTTAATTAAGTATATAATAAAATTTTTATATTTTCTATCATTTATTGATAAGAATCATATTTTAAGAAATCACCTAAAATCCTTTAAAAATTAGGAAAATTTAGGACCGTATCTGTTTTCATGTCACAACATGAAATCGCTCTTCGATGACGGCCATTGAGGGATAAGGCGATAAACACATGTAAATAGCATTTTAATGTCTTTTATAGCATGTTTATTTGGATTGCTGAACTTTAATATAATGATCAACAAATTTAAATCGCTCTGCTTGGTAAGTCGTAAGCTAAGATGAAATAGGGTTTGGGTTGAAAATTGTTCATTATGAATTGAACATTTTAAGAATAATTCTGGAATATAATTTTTTTTTTAACTTAATTAAAGTAACATAGATAACATGATTTTCATATAAATCACCATGTCACATTAATAAGTAACTACTCAATTCCAACAGTTTAATCAAAATTGATAACAAATCACTAGAAGAATGATTTGAGAAATCGGAAATTAATCGGGAATGATAAAATTTACATTTTAACTTTGTGAAAAACACTTCCAAACTAGGGGTGATAATTTGGGCTAGAATTCGCTTATTTGTTCGATTCGATTCGATTCGCTTTAAAGCGAATATGAGTTTGAAAAAATAGATTCGTTTAATAAATGAGTCAATTCGATTTTATTCATTTATTAAACGAATCGAATACTATAGAAAAAATAATATTGACGATATTTGATGATATATTTTTAGTAAATATAGTAATTACATATTTCATATGGTAAATAAATTATGATAAATTATGTTATCAAATAATATCAAGACTAAATGAATATTCGTATTCGTTTTGTTTAATAAACGAATCGAACACGAATCCATCATATTTTGATTCGATTCGTTTATGATTTGATACAAATTCAATTCGTTGATTCATTTTGCCACCCTTATTCCAAACATGCACTTTGTTAACACGTTTTGTGGAAACGACATCGTTCCACAACTGGCGATCTAACGATGTCAAACTCTTAAACCGACGTCGCTTCATCTTGTCCTCTCTTACTTGCAGAGAAGGAAACCAACCAGTAGACAATCGAGATACCCTAATAAAAGCTCGCTAGCTAACTTCCCCATTCCTCTAATCTCAATCAACACTCACTTTGTCACTAAAGTTTCAATCTTTAACCAAAATCCCCAATTTTCATTATTACCAAAAAAAAAACCCTAATTTTAATTTAACTCACAGTCTAAGAAGATGACTCAAGACGTCGAGATGAAGGATAAGGAAAACCCCTCCAATTCCCTCTCCTCCGCCTCTACTCCCTCCACTCTCCACCGTATGATTCCATCAACTCATTAATTTTTAATTATTTTTTTTATATCGATTGGTCATTTTTTTTTTTAAAAAAAAATTTTTTTTTTTGTTCAGATTTGAAGGAGATAGCGTCGCTGATCGAAACTGGAGCACACGCGCGGGAAGTGCGGAGGATAATGCGTGCAGTGAGGTTGACGATGGCGCTGAGACGGAAACTCAAGGCGCCCGTGCTGTCAGCTTTCCTCAATTTCGCTTTGGCTCCGGGATCTGAGGCGCACAGTCGCCTGCTCTCGTTTTTGCCCAAGGTAATTTCGTAGTTCTTGATAACTTTGGTGGGTTTTAGTCAAAATTTAATTTTTTTTATGTGTAAATAGGAAGATGAGCATGAAATGGAAGTTGATACGGCATCGTCTGGATCTCAAGCGCCTGTGAAACATCCTTTGCCCGAATTAGAGATTTATTGCTACTTGCTTGTGCTTATATTTTTAATTGATAAGAAGAGATACAATGAGGTATTGCCCTTAAATTTTTTATTTTTATTTTTTTGGTGGTGTTTTCTATTGATGTAGTTATGTTGTGTTTATTGGAGTTACCTTGCATTGTGATGTATTCAGGCTCAAGCTTGTTCAGCCGCAAGCATTGCACGGTTGAAGAACATGAATAGGAGAACTGTTGATGTATTAGCTGCCAGGCTTTACTTCTATTATTCTCTTTGCTATGAACTCACTGGTGATCTTGCTGAAATTAGAGGGTGAGTTATATGTTAACACATTAAATCAGGGACGTAATAATTCAGGGTTCTTGATATGTAACTCATAACTTGAAATAAAGCAAAATGTTAAGAGGGTTATGAATTGGGTCTAACTTTGGAGTTTATTTGTGCAATAGACACCTCCTTGCCCTGCACCGAATTGCAACATTGCGCCATGATGAGCTGGGTCAGGTAAATTTAGGATATCAAAGAATTCTGTGTATATCGTTCGGATCTTATAGTTGGATATAACTGCTGCATATTTAGTATTTACACTGGATGACAACTGTGATGATGCAGGAAACACTTCTCAACCTGCTACTCCGCAATTACCTACATTACAACTTATATGATCAAGCTGAAAAACTGAGGTCAAAGGCACCTCGATTTGAAGCTCACTCAAACCAGCAGGCAACTCCTTATTTTCTGAATCTTTTTCTTTTCTGTCACTCTTACAATGAGACAACACTGCATTCTAACATGTGTTTGCGGTTAAAATGTTGAACGCCCGTTTTATAGTATGGTTTATTTTGTTCCAAGAAATGCTAGTGTGACAAACATGACTTGAATTTGTGGAATGGAATGCCTTTCGGCAATTTATGCATGCCTACATCTAGTTTTCCCTCTGACACTCATTCTCCATGCTTACTTGCTGTGGATACATCACAAGTCCTTTTGACACTATTATTCCGAGCTTTTCTGGCGCTAACTGTTTTCTCTTGCAGTTTTGCCGGTACCTCCTTTACTTGGGAAAGATTAGGACAATACAACTGGAGTACACAGATGCAAAAGAATCCCTTCTTCAAGCTGCCCGGAAAGCCCCTGTTGCTGCCCTTGGCTTCCGAGTTCAATGCAACAAGTGGGCGATCATTGTCCGATTATTGCTAGGAGAAATTCCAGAAAGGACTGTATTTATGCAGAAAGGCATGGAGAAGGCTTTGAGGCCATATTTTGAGCTTACGAATGTGAGTTTATCAAAGTTGATCCATTTTATTTAATATTTTCATCAATAATAAGGTTTAACTAATTCAGATTAAAAGAATGATTTATTTGACTATACAAATAAGAGGATGCTTTGCAAGTGTCGCTATAATATAATGGAGTCTTATATCTCAGGCTGTGCGCATTGGGGATTTGGAGCTATTTAAGTCAGTTGCTGAGAAGTTCTCAAGTACTTTCAATTCTGACCGAACCAGTAACTTGATTGTTAGGCTGCGGCATAATGTTATTAGGACTGGACTGCGGAACATCAGCATCTCTTATTCTCGCATATCACTGGCTGATGTTGCCAAGAAACTGAGATTGGACTCTGCTAATCCTGTTGCTGATGCTGAGAGCCGAGATGGTGCTATCGACGCAACGGTGGATCATGCAAACGGTGGGATGGTGTCGAAGGAGACAGGGGACATCTACTCTACAAATGAACCTCAGCTTGCATTCAATTCAAGGATTGCTTTCTGCCTCAACATGCATAACGAGGCAGTACGTGCACTTCGTTTCCCACCAAATTCTCACAAGGAAAAAGAAAGTGCTGAGAAGAGGAGAGAGAGGCAACAGCAGGAACAAGAGCTTGCAAAACACATTGCTGAGGATGATGATGACGAGTTTTAATTCAGTAATCTGCAAGGACATCTATTTTCCAATGGAATGCTTTTATGAAGTTCAGCATCTTCCTTGGAATACTCCGTTAAAGCATTCTGATTTTCATCTTCTGGTTCCGTTTCATATACGATAGATCTTGTTCTTAGTTCATGATGTAGGTCTTTGCTAAACTTGGGCTACTATATCTGTGTTACTCTTTTGAACTACTATCTGGGTTAATCCATTTGTCATCAATTGCAGTGTGATCATTTGATTCACCTATTTTGCCTATTATTTATGTTTTCTGAGCATTTCTCTTTTATTTTTATGTGGCAAATGATTTTCAAAGCGATTGCCTTTGAAATTCATCTGTTAGGACAACCATAAAACTTGCAAGAGTTGAATTTTTTGTGTTGAGGAAATTCTTTCAGAATCATGTTCGATGACAATTGTCTTCCAAATTCCATAAACTGATCATCAGACTTTTGAAGCATAAGACTTATGACATGAATGATGAAATGGAAGACAAGACAGATTGAGATCACAATTTCACAGTCGCTTGCTTTATCTACTCTAGAACAATATTGTTGGCAAAAGAAAAAATACCACCCTGGAGCGAAATCGCCATAGAACGAAGGAATGAAGGACGAAGGCAAGAAGGATGATGAAAGGAAGAGCGATCAGATTAGAGCGAAAAGAACCCAGGACGACCGAAGCATTAGAACGAGAATACGTAATGCAGTTGATCCTACGACTACAACAGTTAAACAGTTTTCCCTCAACGATCAAGCAGTTGAGACGCACAGCTCAACGGTTGAAGACACGATCCAGCAGCTGCAGGGAGATATCGGAACTGTCCAAGCAGTTTACAAGCTTCACTATAAAAGCTCACTCGTACAGAGAGAAAAAGACCCCCGATCAAATGAAGACTCAAACGAGTTTTTATAACTTTTTGAACTGTAATTTGTGTGTTTGCGCCTCTTGAAGGCTTATTCACTTAATCAAACACGCATTTCTGGGACTTTGTCTCAGAAGGTTTGAATCTTACACGTTTCTCTTTCTTCTTCGTACACAATAATCGCGCAAACAAATATTTATAACAATAACAAGTCGAAAGCTACAAAACAAATACAAAACCCATTAAGAATCCACAATTCAGAATCCAAAACTAACCCATTTCTCAGCGTCTTGCAAAAACCCTAGAAGCAGGCCATAAATAATAGAAACTTAGAACAAAATAATAGGGGTGTCAAAACGAATCAACGAATCGAATTCGTATCGAATCCTAAACGAATCGAATCAAAATGTGATGGATTCGTATTCGATTCGTTTATTAAACGAATCCTAATATCAGGATTCATATTCGATTCGTTTATTAAACGAATCGAATACGAATATTCGTTTATTCGTTTAGTCAATGATATTATTTAATAAAATAATTTACCACACTTGATTTACATTAATTCTTCATAAATATATAGATATGAAATATGTAATTAATATATTTACTAAAGATACTTCACCAAATATTGAAAATATTCTTTTTTCTATGATAATTAGCTATAATTTCTCGAATCTTAAATGAAAATTAACAAGAACTAGTAAATAAAAATAATAAAACGAATCTTAAACGAATAAACGAATCAATAAGCTTAAATTCATATTCGATTCCTTTAATAAACGAATCAAATCGAATTGACCCATTTATTAAACGAATCAATTTTTTCAAACCCATATTCGCTTTAAAGCGAATCGAATCGAACGAATAAACGAATCCTAACCCAAATTACCACCCCTACAAAATAACCCCGATCCGAATGATACAGCACAAAAAAAACACACCATAAAATCAAAAACCCAGGACAAAGTAAAACCGATCCAAATGTCCCTGCTCGGCCCGGAACGGCCCAACCCAAAAAAAAGGTAAGCTAGGGTTTAGTTTTGGCCATTATATAAGAAACCCTAGACGGGAAAAGAGAGAGAAGGAGAGTCGTCTGCCTCTGGCGCTGTGAACACAACAGGTATGTATGTGATCTATGTGTTGGTTGTTTGATTATATTTAATTTAAATAGATGTAATATGCATAATCTTAATCACCAGATAAGTAAGTTAAGAAGTAGAAGAAGAAGAAAATGAAGCATAACAATGTAATTCCAAATGGGCACTTTAAGAAGCACTGGCAAAACTATGTCAAGACTTGGTTTAACCAACCTGCTCGTAAAAACAGAAGACGTATTGGTTAGTCTTTTTTTAATTTTTAATTTTTAAATTTCTTTATCATTTTGATGGTTTGCTTGTAAGTTGTTTGTTATTTGTTTGTTTGTTTAACAACAACAGCTCGTCAAAAGAAGGCTGTTAAAATCTTCCCTCGTCCTACTGCTGGTCCTCTTCGCCCCATCGTTCATGGGCAGACTTTGAAATATAACATGAAATTAAGGGCTGGCAAAGGCTTTACTCTCGAGGAACTCAAGGTTTCTGTCTCTTTCATTTGCTTCCACTTTATATCGATATTCTATAAAGCTCTAGGAATTAAATTTTGTTTTGAGTGATGGTCTAGATGTTCAATTTGATGATAAACTATAAGTTGATGATTCAGGTTTTTCAATAATTAGTGATTTTAGCTTCAAAATTGTCAGAAAACATTGATTTTGAAATACCCTAAACACCAGTGGCTCCAAGGTGTCGAAAAGTGTCAGAAATAGCCAGAAAACACAGATTTGGGTTAGGTCTGCCGCTGTGCATTAGATCTTGATTTGATTAATTGTGTATGATCTTATCTTAATTAAGATTCGATTGATGAAAATCTATTATTTTTCTTTGATGTTTGTTCATTATGCTTGTGTTGATTTTAATCTCTTTACACTTAAATCGACCAGGCTGCTGGAATTCCCAAGACTTTGGCTCCTACTATTGGCATTGCCGTTGATCATCGACGCAAAAACCGTAGCCTTGAGGGTCTTCAAGGCAATGTGCAGAGGCTCAAGACTTACAAGGCCAAATTAGTTGTTTTCCCAAGACGTGCTCGCAAGTTTAAGGTAATTTTGGGAAGTAGATGCATGCTGATATACATACGTTGGTTATTATATATATATATTTTTTATTATGTTATCTTGAATCCTTGTTATCTGCAGGCTGGTGATTCTGCTCCTGAGGAATTGGCAACAGCAACTCAAGTACAAGGTCCTTACATGCCCATTGCTCGTGAGAAGCCTGTTGTTGACCTTGTTAAGGTTACTCAGGATTTGAAGTCCTTCAAGGCTTACGACAAGCTTCGTGTGGAACGCGCAAATGAGCGCCATGTTGGTGTTAGGATGAAGAAGGCCGCAGAGGCTGAAAAGGAAGAAAAGAAGTAAACATCTTTTGAATCTGTTTGTTGAAGTTATTTTGAACTGTTAGTTTTAGCAACTTGTTATTTCATTTTGATGTGGGAAGATTTCATGGTTATAATTGTATTATTTCCAATAGACCTATGCTATGCCTGTCTTGTTTTTGAATCCTTTTCTGAATGAAGTAGATTCTTGCTATTCTACTAAAGCTTTTACCCTATTTTTCAGATTTAAATGTTGGCATATTTTTGTTTATGGAAAATATTACTTGGCATTGTTGCAAAGCAATTCGTGTTTGGGTAGTGATGGCTAATTCTGGTTGCAACTTTTTTATGTTTTGTATATTTTTTTTTTTTTGGATATTAGATGAATTTTGTTCATGTTATGTTTTGATTGAATGGTGTCAAAGAAAGCATATAATGGTTTAAATATCTAAAATAAAACAGAATAACATTTATAATCAAACAATATCAATTTAACATAAAAAATATAAATATCATAAATAAATATATTTTTAATTAAGTTTTTGTCATATTTCAGATCCCGATATTCGAATATGTACGAATCCATAAAACTCAAATAGCATCTGTCGGATTCGGGTCGTTGTGGATCCAACGGATGTGAATAACCTTCCCATCATAGCTAAAAGCCTAAAAGAAAAATATGTGACTATTTCTGAATCCATTTTACGGCATTGTTAATACATTAAATCTGGGCTCACTAGAATAATTTAATATATTAATTTTTCATAAACTTAAAACAATTTTTTAGTACAATTCAAAAAAACTTTACTTCAATGAAAATTATCAGATTCTAAGATCTAGTTTTTGGGTTTCAAATTTTCAATTTGCGACTGTTAGGGTTATTGTGTTTGTACTGTTATTTTGGGTTTTGAGTTCTTACTGTGGATACCCTAATGATCAACATTCCTTTATGTGGATTCAAATAGTTCTTCTGTCTATAAACAAAACGATTCAAATTGTTTACTCATCCTCATATTTGGGGCACCGATCACCGAATAGAAATACATAAATGGATTTCAGAATTTTGAATAATTTATGTAGGCTCGTATCTATTGGGGTTTTGGGCGAAGGGCGCAGCGGAAGCGCAGTTCGGGCGAAATCGTAATTTAATTTTTTTTTTTAAATTACCGAATAAATTATACAATATCTAATATGAATAATTTATTCATATTTCACGTAAACCTATTTATTCGATATCAAATAACGACATAAATATATATGAAACGTCGCGAAACTTTTACGAAAAACGTTTTTCCGCAAAATGACGCAAAACGTGTTTTTGACCGAACCGACTACCCAACACTTATGGAGACTACCCAGGTCAGCCCCAATAGTGTCAGGGCAATTCATGAGCTGTCCGAATAGTGAAATTTCACTGTTTGGACAGTCATCACCCGATTTGCTCAAAAATCACCCGGTAACGCCGTTTTTCACCGTTTTTGCTTATTTCAACTCCGAAACACTTTCCGGTAATTGTTCCAACTCCCAAAACACATCCAATACATTAAAATGACATCAAATTCATCACAAAATTTCCAATTTGTCCAGAACTGATCCAGAAACCGAAATTACCAAATTTAATGCTTTAAATCCAATTTTTGAAGATTAATCAAATTAATCAAAATATCAATCAAAGTCACCACACATGAACCACCCAAGAAGAATAATTCTAGATGTTACAAGAGTGGTCATTGTAGACGCTGGTTTTCGCCCGAGGTCCACAATTGAGATTTAGTATAGGGGCACTGGCGATCCTGCAAAACAAAGATGGTAGAGTGAGCGGGAGCAGACTACCCACCGGTGTGGTGGGTGCCGGGGCACTCCGACGCTCAAGTCAGTAGTGGAAGTGAGCCGTAAGTAATGGAATAGCAAGGCTAGAGACTACCTTGATCCCCATGTGATGCCGTGAGGGAGGTAGGATGGTGATTACATGAATTCTGGAGAGCGTCCCCTTTCCTCATGGAGCCTTCTTTCTTATATACCTATCTGAGGGTCTGCACTTGATTACTCGTCTGTTGAGTCTTGGTAACGGTCGGCTTTATGAGGGATATTCACTGCATTTGCCCGTTGTAGGCTGGAAACTGTCGAATTTATGTATTGTGTTTATGAACTTAGGAGTTACGTGGGCCGGCCTCTGGATAGTCCTTCGGTTATGGGTGTTGGTGTTCATCGGGCCTGGGCCGACATTATGTCTTTGGGGTTTGATTAGGAGGCTTCAGGGGTGCGTCCAGTATTGAACCTGAAGTAAAATGACGAAACTACCCCTGGACCGAATTTGGCCCAAACAGTTTGTCCCCTACTCTCTAAGTCAAGAGTCATTGGCTTGGAGAGTACTTGACGCATGTGTCACCTGGGACGAGGCCATATTATGTAGCTGTGCGTTGATGCTGCCTACTAATTGAACCAAACGAATGTTAAGTTATCAACTTGAGTCTACAAGAGCCATTAGGGAAGTACCAAATCGATTGAACCAGATGAAGGTCAAGATATAAGCCATACAACATGTAATTCCACGTCTACAAATTGACTCGACATGAGTCTATGGGGGATGTCCCCGGTCGACTGGACTTGATGAGTCCAGGGATGTATAATTCATACGACATGTGTAATCCATGTCTATAAATTGACTCGACATGAGTCTATGGGGGATGTCCCCGGTCGACTGGACTTGATGAGTCCAGGGATGTATAATTCATACGACATGTGTGATCCATGTCTATAAATTGACTCGACATGAGTCTATGGGGGATGTCCCCGGTCGACTGGACTTGATGAGTCCAGGGATGTATAATTCATACGACATGTGTGATCCATGTCTATAAATTGACTCGACATGAGTCTATGGGGGATGTTCCCGGTCGACTGGACTTGATGAGTCCAGGGATGTATAATTCATACGACATGTGTAATCCATGTCTATAAATTGACTCGACATGAGTCTATGGGGGATGTCCCCGGTCGACTGGACTTGATGAGTCCAGGGATGTATAATTCATACGACATGTGTAATCCATGTCTATAAATTGACTCGACATGAGTCTATGGGGGATGTCCCCGGTCGACTGGACTTGATGAGTCCAGGGATGTATAATTCATACGACATGTGTAATCCATGTCTATAAATTGACTCGACATGAGTCTATGGGGGATGTTCCCGGTCGACTGGACTTGATGAGTCTAGGAAGATATAAGTCATACGACATGTGTAATCCATGTCTACAACTTGACTCGACATGAGTTGGGGGATGTCCCCGGTCGACTGGACTTGATGAGTCCAGGAAGATATAAGTCATACGACATGTGTAATCCATGTCTACAACTTGACTCGACAT
Organism: Zanthoxylum bungeanum; assembly: GCA_019454045.1. NCBI lineage: Eukaryota > Viridiplantae > Streptophyta > Magnoliopsida > Sapindales > Rutaceae > Zanthoxylum > Zanthoxylum bungeanum. Next base: position 93,035 of record SKCR01047276.1, read on the forward strand.
GAGTCTATGGGGGATGTCCCCGGTCGACTGGACTTGATGAGTCCAGGAAGATATAAGTCATACGACATGTGTAATCCATGTCTACAACTTGACTCGACATGAGTCTATGGGGGATGTCCCCGGTCGACTGGACTTGATGAATGTCTATCAAGGTTATCACTCTACACTCTACTAGACCTAAGAGGTCAAAGAGAGTTTCACTCCTCATACTACGATACATGTCAAATACCAATGAGGATCTTTATTCCTCACGCTACCAGCCTTACTCCAGAAGACCTAACAAAGGTCGGTGAGGGTCTAAGGTCGAGTAGACATCATGGAGGTCCAAAATAATTTTCACTCTACCTACTAGATGAATGTAGTTCGATTGAACCTGACGTAGGTTTCTAATGACCTTCTATTCTAAAATAATTCATCATGTAGTCTAGAATTGGTAATATTTAATCAACGTAGTATGGAAAAGATGACCAACCTTTCATTTCTTCTGAGGAAGGTGACGTCCATGTATTGTCGAATGAGAAAATAAATGTCATGCCTTATACATGCTATGTCAAGTGAGACATTCGCCTCGTGCTGAACGTATTGTCCAATAGGACATTCACCTCATGATGAACCTTCATTTGAGCATCCTCTTTGAATCGAGTCTACATCTGTTTGTCAAATAAAACTTTAGCAATAGCCAATATGTCCTTCGAATCTTGTCGGCTGAAATCTGAGCCCCTAACTGTGACCTATTCCTTGTAGACCAACACAGAGTTGTCACTAGTTGTCTTCTAATCAATTGACCATGAATGAAAGCTCGAAGCCTTATGAGGTTTTTGAGGGTTTGAAATACACGGCGAGCCAGGGAACCCCTAAAAGCATCATGCTCCTTCACGCTCGAATCATTCTCCGTATCCGAGTAATCCATTGCCTCTCTCGAACTGAGTTTGCTCGATTTATGCCTCGAACTTCGCGTCACCACTACCAACCCTAACTTAAATTGATAAAATGATGGCGAGTGAACTCGAGCCTTCCCCATCGAGTCAACAAGTCGAAATGTTCTTGAGGGTTTCCGGCTAGTGAATCATGAGTATATTAGCTCAAACGTGCTGACCCAAATTTATAATGGGACACCAACTCTGTAATCAAATCTTGTCGCTTCACTTCACTCGATTTAGCCTCCTTGGAAACCCTTGCTTCATATCTTCCTTTGTCTTCAACCTTCATTTGTCTCCCTTAGTAACGACAGTACCATCATCAATGAGTTTACAATTATTCCCCCTTGTTTTTTTTATCGCCTTCGGTACTGAAGGCCTGTAACCGAATACTCTTCGAGCGCAAACCAGAAGACGAGGAACAGGAGCCAAAGCGCTCTCACAATGAACCCATTTATGCTCGCTACCAGCCATTAACTACTCACCTTCATGCAACATACCACTCAGTGACAACTTATAAAGGTTTGATTTTGAAGAGGCAGACATGGATCTTGTCAGCTCCATATTCTTTGAAATGGCTGGCAATGGAGGCGACAGTGTTGTGGGACTGCTTTCTAGGGGTTGATGATGTTTTTTGAGAAGTGGGTTCTGCTAGGTTTGGCATATTGGCGAGGGATCTTTTCTGGACCTTATTTTGTCGAATGAGGTTCATCATTCAGCAATTTATTCCATGCCACACTTGTGTGGGCATGTTTGATGAGTTGTCAAATTGGGCTTAAGATGTTCATAGATTTCTTGTGAATTTGAGTGACTTGGCTACATGGGCTGGAGGGATGCTTCTGTTTTATGTCGAATGAGCAAGTTGTGCAAGGCTATGGATTACGTGTAACTATACAGAGATTTTTATGGATTCTCCTCTGTTTGTAGAACATGTTAATACTGGAGCTTTATTAGCTGTGCCTGATGGGGAGGTTCATTTGAGAATGTCTGAGAACGCCTATCCCATTGATGGTATAAAGAATGTTGCCTCTCGCAACCTCCATTTATAGAACAAATTCCTGGTGGGGCCACATCATGTATTCATAGAGCTGAGGTATTGAGGGTTGTTCATCTGGTTGGTGTTGTCGCAACAGATGGATCTAATCACGGAGCAGCAGCCACGGGGCTTATAGTCAGTGTAGTATGACACCAGCCAAAAAATGAAAGCTGTTTTGCCAATCTACTTGCTCAGTCTCCATCAATAATGGTAGAAAGCATATAGCTGTTATCTCTAAAACAAGCTCTCTCAGGGCCTATTACAAGCTCTGCATTAAATCCTCCCACATATGCATCTACTGATAGACTGAAAGCAAATTCTATGGACACAAGGGTCGGAACAGTCATTTCTGGCTACATGAATTGTATTGAACAAAATGCATTCCCTGAGGCATCTCAATTGCAACAGAACATGATACCTGACCCTCTTCGGAATGAATTAGAAAGGTTACGTAGATCAGCAGATGGAATCATTAGGATCCACGAAGGTCTTTGCTCCACTCTACTGAATGAAGGGTACAAAGGAGTTTATACTCATTCGATGAATGTAGTGTCGTCTGCGATCTTTTAATAAGTGTCGAGCCCTAGATCTGTAGTGTCAATTGGGATCTTCAACTAGTGCCAAGTCACACATTGTATGTGGACATCATCATCCAGTCTTATGCCACACACTGATGTCGACTGGTATATCCATAACAAGTCCTAAGCTTTACATCGTGTGAGGAGGGTCATAATGTCGACTGGGTTGTCCATGCTGAGTCTTCTGTTGAGTGTAATTCATCAAGTCGTCCTCCTTATGTCAAGCCTCCGCTTCGTCATATGGTATGAATGGAAAGAAAATGGTTCTAATGACCTTCATCTGAAGAAGCTAACACCTCTTTCAAGTAGTCTGTAAGTGATGCCAATCCGCCCACAAAGGCTAGAGGAAATGAAATTCTATCTACGCTATCTGAAGTAGATTGTAACCTCCTCAAGGAGTCTTGAATATAAATCAATTATGGAGAATATTTCTTGGTTGATTGGGTATACCGGTGATCATGAGGGTATCCCCATGTCGACTGGAGGAAGTGTGTAGAATAGTTCAAATGATGGTACATATTTGGCATTTGCTCCTACTGTCGACGCCATATGAGTAAGGGTGTTTGGAAAGATCGTAAATGGAGAGGTCTTTGCACGTTATGAATCGCCATGGCCCCACGGTGGGCGCCAAATTGTAGACGCTGGTTTTCGCCCGAGGTCCACAATTGAGATTTAGTATAGGGGCACTGGCGATCCTGCAAAACAAAGATGGTAGAGTGAGCGGGAGCAGACTACCCACCGGTGTGGTGGGTGCCGGGGGCACTCCGACGCTCAAGTCAGTAGTGGAAGTGAGCCGTAAGTAATGGAATAGCAAGGCTAGAGACTACCTTGATCCCCATGTGATGCCGTGAGGGAGGTAGGATGGTGATTACATGAATTCTGGAGAGCGTCCCCTTTCCTCATGGAGCCTTCTTTCTTATATACCTATCTGAGGGTCTGCACTTGATTACTCGTCTGTTGAGTCTTGGTAACGGTCGGCTTTATGAGGGATATTCACTGCATTTGCCCGTTGTAGGCTGGAAACTGTCGAATTTATGTATTGTGTTTATGAACTTAGGAGTTACGTGGGCCGGCCTCTGGATAGTCCTTCGGTTATGGGTGTTGGTGTTCATCGGGCCTGGGCCGACATTATGTCTTTGGGGTTTGATTAGGAGGCTTCAGGGGTGCGTCCAGTATTGAACCTGAAGTAAAATGACGAAACTACCCCTGGACCGAATTTGGCCCAAACAGTCATAACACTCTAAAATGGCAACATGTCATCAAATGAATAAATTGGACAAAAATTACACTAATTCCATCCAAAACTACTTCACACATGCATCAACACTTCCAATTCATCATCCATAATCAAAATCCCCAATTTTTCAGAATTGAAGGAACCCTAGAACCTTTCTAAATCATCAAGAAACAAGAAACTAAATTTCCAAGCATATGATTAAAGTAGATTACCTTTAGCCTCTTGTTTCCTAAGCCTTTTTTCTTGATTTTCCTTCATTTCTTCATGGATTCTTCAAACCAAATTTGAGACCCATTTTAAGGAGCTTATTCAGCCATGGTGATGTTCTAAATGAAGAAGATTTTTTTTTTCCTTTTTGAAGAAGTGCGACCAACTAATAAGCGCATAATTGTCCATTAGGCAATTTAATCAAATCAAATTAGCACACATAAAGTATAATAAAATCATGTCATATGTTCCAATACTAATTAAACAAATTTCATAACATTTATGGAAAAAAGTTTAATTAATTAATTATTCAAATATTTAACAATTAAATATCCAAATAATCAATTAATATAATAATTAGTATATATGTATTTTTATTTACAATAAATAACGAATATATATATTTATGGCATGTGTCAAAATCTCATTTGATGAATAATTAATGTGTATATAATCATATTATGTATCAAATACAAATACACAATAATTACGATTGGCCAAAAATCCACTAATGCATATGTTATCGTTTAACCGATTAAACGATTCGAATTAACTCACTTAATCCGATGAAGTATTATGAATAACCCGTATCATAAAATTCAATTTCGTGTCCATAATTCACTCACTCATGAATTATGACGACCACAGATGATCGCTAAACTATGCAAGTCGAGGTTATTGCATACATATAATTCATCCATCACAGACTATCCATATTATAACTGGGATATAGATGAGAACGTCAAATCCGTTCGGTATAATATAGTCGACTTTATAATTTACGATCTATAAATAACACACGGAACTAATTTCCGAAGTTATACCACGGCCATGGATTTACTATATTGTAAACATGTGAGGATACCTATGCCCTGTACACAGAAATGATGGATCCTCTCTTGATACGCACTGGATATCATGAGCATCAGTCCACACCCAATGAACATGCAGAGGTCTGATCATGAATAGATCGGTGACGTGACTGCCATCAAAGTGTGGAGGATAACTCATATATCCACTGTGGTATCTCAAGTCGAATGATCACTATGTTCACTCAACTCTTGAAGATTTCTACTGACATTGGTGTACCATCTATTAGAAAATCTTCAATGAGTCGTTCAGTGTTTATCAAATAAACACCTACATGTCTATACGAGTCTCCCGAGACTCATGGATCATTGGGATAAACCATTGGACCAAGTCGCGATATACGACATGTGTTAGTAAATCTTGACCAGTACCTTTATTTAAGGAAATACATCTTATAGTGTGCTTCCCAATGTCAATTACAAACTATGTTATAACTGCGCACTACATTGTAAATCTTAGGGTCTTTGTCTAATATACACGTATCACTAAACCATATTTAGTTTCGATCTAATCGTAATTGAATATCCATTCGTAATTAGATCGAATATGTGTATAAAAGACAAGAGGTACTACCATTAAATAAGTAATATATATGGAAAATGAAATTGCTCGTATTTATGAATCAGACATAAATATGATCCGGATTGGCACTTCGAGCACCAACCCTAACAATATCATCACTCTGGAATAGAAGTATACAAGAGTGATGATCAATCCGGAAAGAAAATACACCAAAGAAATTACTCTGGTATACTTTCATTTCAGAGTGATCATCACTCTGGTATATTTATATTTCGAAGTAATGTTAGTCATTTCGATGCATTTGTATTCCGAAGTGATGTCAGTCACTTCGGTGTGCTTGCATTTCAGAGTGATGACAATCACTCCTATATACTTCCATTCTGGAGTGATGCCATTCATTTCAATCTACTTTCATTCCAGAGTGATCATCACTCTAGTGTGCTTCCATTCCAGAGTGATGTCAGTCCCTCCGATATACTTTAATTCTGAAGTGATGATCACTCTGGTGTGCTTTTATTCCGGAGTGATGCCAGTCCATCCGGTATACTTCCATTCCGGAGCGATCATCACTTCGATGTGATTTTCAATTTGATAATATTTTAAATAAATCTTCTTCATTTTTTTTTTGTGAAATCGGGAAGATGATTTATTATTTTAATTCATTATAAACAAACTGAAAAAGGTGAATCACATTTTATTATGACATCCCAAAAATTCCCAAAGTATTTATCACTCCAGTGTACATCGATTCCAGAGTGATGTCAATCACTCATGTGTATTTTAATTCCAGGCTCATGTTAGTCACACTAGTGTACTTCTATTCTGGAGTGATGTCAGTCTCTCTGGTGTACTTCCATTCCAGAGTGATCATCACTCTAGTGTACTTCAATTCCAGAGCGATGTCAATCACTTCAGTGTACTTTCTTTCCAGAGTAATGTCAGTTACTCCGGTATATTTTCACCAGAGTGATAACAGTTACTCTAGTGTACTTTCATTCCAGAGTGATCATCACTCTAGTATACAAGAGTGATGATCAATCCGGAAAGAAAATACACTGAAGTAATCATTCTGGTATACTTTCATTCCGGAGTGATCATCACTCTAGTATATTTATATTTCAGAGTAATGTCAATCATTTCGATGCGCTTGTATTCCGAAATAATGTCATTCTCTTCGGTGTGCTTGCATTTCAGAGTGATGACAGTCACTCAGATGTACTTCCATTCTGGAGTGATGACATTCACTTCAATGTACTTTCATTCCGGAGTGATCATCACTATGGTGTGCTTCCATTCTAGAGTGATGTCTGTAGGAAACGCTTTCCTCGCGCAGTGGAAGCGGCTAAGGTCACACTATCATATTTTTATTATGTTTTGTTCTTGTCTTGGTTTTTGCTTTCTCAACAATTGAGAGAGAATGAAGAAGGAGGAGGAGGCTAGGGTTACTAGATCAAGAGAGTTACACCAAAAGAAAATCCAATTTTCTTTTTATATTTAGGATTATTAATTTCCAAAATTAATTAAATCCTTTCCTTTTTCTCTTTTATAAAATCGGCCAAGAATATGAATATAAGTTATTTTTTCATTTAATTTTATAACAACTCATTTACTTAAGCAAATATATGTTACAAAATAAAAAATTAACAACCAAATAAATATTGTAACTTCCAAAATAATGTCAAGGGTTTCCAAAACCCAAAAATTGGAAATTATAATCTTAGCCTTCATTTAAATTATATCAAATATAATTTAATAATAAATAATAAATAATTATCATATAATCATTTATTATATAAACCATACATTAACTTTTAATATATAGTCCTAAGTGTGACAAATAATATTATTTTGGACTATCCAATTATACTAAATCTGCTATAGTATATTGAGCTAGCACTGAGACCAAATGGACCTACGGTTCCGAACTCCAATAATCTCGAAATATTAATTAATATTTCGAATTATTAAATCCGGGTTATTCCATTAAAAACCCAAAGTTGCACTCTCGTTGCCGCATATGATATATTAAGCCGAACCAAGTCAGTGTCCATCGATATAGTCACTACATATAGATTAACCATTCATGAGTATCTCGTAATTAGAGTCATGTCATAATATCTTTATACCCCTCTAATTATTTATACATTTCTCTTGTAGTTTTGCCGGTACCTCCGTTACTTGGGAAAGATTAGGACAATACAACTGGAGTACACAGATGCCAAAGAATCCATTCTTCAAGCTGCTCGGAAAGCCCCTGTTGCTGCCCTTGGCTTCCGAGTTCAATGCAACAAATGGGTGATCATTGTCCGATTATTGCTAGGAGAAGTTCCAGAAAAGACTGTATCTATGCAGAAAGGCATGGAGAAGGCTTTGAGGCCATATTTTGAGCTTACGAATGTGAGTTTATCAAAGTTGATCCATTTGATTTAATATTTTCATCAATATTAAGGTTTAAATAATTCAGATTAAAAGAATGATTTATTTGACTATACAAATAAGAGGATGCTTTGGAGCTATTTAAGTCAGTTGCTGAGAAGTTCTCAAGTACTTTCAGTTCTGACCGAACCAGTAACTTGATTGTTAGGGCTACTACATCAATTGCAGAGTGTGGTCATTTGTGTTGCTCTTTTGAACAACTATCTGGGTTAATCCTTTTGTCATCAATTGCAGAGTGTGGTCATTTGATTCACCTATTTTGCCTATCATTTATGTTTTCTGAGCATTTCTCTTTTATTTTTATGTGGCAAATGATTTTCAAAGATATTGCCTTTGAAATTCATCTGTTAGGACAACCATAAAACTTGTAAGAGTTGAATTTTTTGTGTTGAGGAAATCCTTTCAGAACCATTTTCAATGACAATTGTCTTCCAAATTCCATAAACTGATCATCAGAATTTTGAAGCATAGATTCTGAATCCCTCGAGAAAGACTGAAAGAGCATAAATTTTACAACACTGTTTAATTCCTAAGTGAAGCTGAGAAAAGAACTAAGGAAATGAATAAGAATATCCAAAATGTTCAATCTTTCACCAGCAGCAATTAAACAGACGAACTCAACCCAAATGACTTGACTATGGTGCTTACACTTTCTGCAAAAGTTCTGGATGTAATCTTTTTACCAGGCACATGAAATGGGTTTGAAACAGCATCTACATACGCAGCATGGAACCTCCTGAAGAACTACATAATAATTGAAACATGTGAACCACAGAACAAGTCAGATCCCAATACTCTGATCTGTCTCAAAAATATAAATTTTAAATAACTAAATCAAAGAAACCATAACAAACAGGGGCAAGCAAACATACTCAAATATTCAAACCACTCAAGAAGTAACTGCGTTTTATTATGATCACTCTGTTCTATTTTTCATTTAGTAATAACAGAGAAATAAGTAGCAACTGTAAAAGTGGTAGGGCAGGTAATCTGCGGTTCAATGGAGAGAAAATTTAAAGCTACTTATATCAGGCAGAAACCTACAGTAATCAGTGCATGACCTAGAACTAAATAGAAGCAAGCAACCAACAGTATAAGATAATTTAGTCAAATGGTGGAAAATGTTTAGATGATGTTAAATTAATTATCATTTCACTAATTAAATTGTTATAATCGTATTACAAAGTTCCAAATCTATACTAGAATTGCCAAATTCACGAGATCTAATAATATACAAAATCAGAACTGCAAATCAGTAAGAGAAAATATCTCCTGGCAGCTGATGAATCTAATGCCTCAAATCGAAAAAAATCCTCTTACTTTTATACATGTTATTTGTTTTTTTCAGTTGGTGCACCAAGCATTGAAGAATGAATTCAGACAGCTAAAAAATAAAGAAGGTGGATCTTAATTTCTGTTTGTAACTAAACCAATCTCACAAGACTTAAATCAGACATAGGTTTAATGTAAATAATTTAATTTGAATCAAAATAATCTAACAAAGCTCGAAAAGGAGAATCTGCAGCACAGACATGAAGCACGATTACTCCTTAACAGTTGTTGAATTTAGGATATCCATGAAATGATCATTCCCATATATCCCTACAAGTATTTGGCCTAAAATTTGAATGCACAGTAGCCCTTACATTTCTCACATCTGCATCTCTGACATCTAAATCTGTGGTCACTGTGATAAACTTTACCTTCGTGTTCGTCAAATAGCCATACCTGAAAAACACATTGCATGAGAAAACTAGTAGATACAATTATTCATAATTACAACAAAACATATTACACTAATTACAACCAAACATACCGTTAATATGTTTGCAATATAACAAAAAATAACTCACACTTTATAGTTTTCAGTTGGATAGAGCAGACCCAAAAACGTCTCATTCAGAGTTAGCCCAGATTTCTTGGGATTGTTAACTGCACATATTCATATCCACAATCATACATCAAAAATTGAAATTTCAAATTTATATAATCCACGCAAAACTTCTCGATCTACTCTAGAACAACATTTATAACAATAACAAGTCGAAAGCTACAAAACAAATACAAAACCCATAAGAATCCACAATTCAGAATCCAAAACTAACCCATTTCTCAGCATCTTGCAAAAACCCTAGAAGCAGGCCATAAATAGTAGAAACTTGAACAAAATGACCACGATCCGAATGATACAGCACAAAAAAACACCATAAAATCAAAAACCCAGTTCATATACCAAAAAAATACAAAAAAAAAAAACTAAGACAAATTATAGCAACATCACATCATAAAAAGAAAAATTTCACAATTAAAATAAGAGACCCACATGGCATTATCCATTCAAATCAAACGATTTATACACGATCACTCAACTAGATATAAATTTATATACCACGTTCGTCAATGACATCGAGGGAGCAGTGAACGATGTGATGGAGCTTGAGAGCGTCATCTGCTTCAGTGAAGCTCTGTAAATAAAGCGGATTGTTCTGAAAAAAAAAAGGGAAAAAAAATCAAATTTTTATAATTTCTACACTGATAAAATAATAACGAAACTGTTAATAAAATGAGGGAGTACCTGATGCCCTACGACGGCGACGCACACGATCATCTTCTTTGATTTCTCTGGTGGGAGGAGAAGAATGTGATCGATTCAATGGAGAAATTTTACAGCGTTGCTGTGTCTACTGAGAGTTTTGAGTCTAATGCCACGTAATCTCATCCTATTTACTAAAATGCCCCCAACTTGTATCCATCTAAATTTTCTGAAATTAATGAAATGTATTAAAAAACTGAAATTAATGATTCAAAATTTGTGCTAAAAAACATTGAGTTAGTATATTTTGTTTATTAAATTTATGTCATTAGTTGTAAAAGAATTGACGTGTTACATAATAAATTATTTTATTTGTTATTTTTTAGATGAGTTTTAATATCATCAAAATACAAAAATTGTGATATTAATTGCCTAAACTCAACATTATTAGGTCAATCCAATACTATTTATGGTTTTGGGTAAGAATAGTGGCGTATCAGAAATTTCAGTCAGCGGGGGCGAAATTTTTTCCTTACCAAAATAATATATAACAAATTCATACCATTTTTTGAAATTACAAGATGATCCCTATAATTTTGAAAATTATGAAATAGCCCCTAATTTTTAAACTTATAAATTAACCCAAAATTTTCAGAAAATTTTTTTATCCATAATTATAAAATACCAATTTACCCTAAAAATTTAAGAAAAAATTTATTTTTAAAATTATGTATTTTAAGTTTATGTAGTATATTATATACTAAATTTCCGCTAATTTATTGTGAAATTAACCACTTTTTTAATTAAATTATTAAAAACCTAGTGTTAATACGCAATATTTGTGCTCTGAACAACTAAATATATACAAAATAATTATATTTATATTAATATGTTAATGTTTTACACATAACAACTATACACGATGTGGTTTAGTAAAAGAATCACTACAATTATATATCAATAAATTAGAAGATCAATAAGCAAACCTAAGTATAAATATAGTTATTTTTTATTTTTATTTAAATGTAATAAAATCTCTATTCTTTTGCAAATGGAAACACATAAATGAGTGAATTTAAAATGAAAATTAGTCAATTATCTATACACATACAAATTAAATATAATTATTTTAAGTTTAATAATAAGATTGATGCACAAATGTATTGGAATTTTTTAACTAATTTGGGCATGGGCTTACATATTATATTAAAAAAATACAACTCAAAAAATTAATAAATAATGTATTTATGGTATTATTTAATTATTTAGATTTTCTAATATATATATATAGTTTATAAAAAAAAAAATAGTGGTCTGGGCACACAGTGGCTCCCCACTGTGTAAGATACTAAGATTTGTACCAAATTTTATACAAAATTATACACTCATCTTCAACTTATTGCTTCAAATTTTAATCTAAAAAATATTCCTAAGAATATTCCATTTTAAATATTTCTCAACAATTAGTATTTCACCCCTTAATTAACATAATATTTACATTAAATTATGATTAAGAATATGATTTCAAATGAGATAGTAAGATGAGAGATAAACTTTAATGTGAATTATAAACACTGTTTGAGAATTGATACACAAACAGAAGACACACATATTGAAATCGTTGGAAATCCCACCGCCAAACCATCAATTCCGACTACACCACCAAGCCACGCCTATTGAGGACAAAAAAAAAAAAAACATATATATTAAGTATAAGTAAACCAATTGTCTCATTTAAACTATAAAATCAACTTGATCCAAATAATTTATAATATCAATATCTAAAATAAAGTTAAGATTTTTATTATGATATGAAATTACAATAAAATATGTTATTAAACCCGCACAAAATAAGGGCCATATACTAGTTATATTTCACTGGATTACATTCTCAATTATATTATATTTCATTGGATTACGTTTTATTATATGCCACGTAATCTCATCCTATTTACTAAAATGCCCCCAACTTGAATCCAACTAAATTTTCTGAAATTAATGAAATGGATTAAAAAACTGAAATTAATGATTCAAAATTTGTGGGAAAAAACATTGAGTTAGTATATTTTGTTTATTAAATTTATGTCACTAGTTGTAAAATAATTGACGTATTACATAATAAATTGTTTTATTTTGTAGATGAGTTTTAGTATCATCTAAAATACAAGAATTGTGATATTAATTTTCTAAACTCAACATTATTAGGTCAATCCAACGCACTTCCTGAATTCGAATCAGGACCTCAATGTGAGATATTGAACCCTACACCACGCTCATTGGGAACACAAAAAAAAAAAATATTTATTAAGTATAAATAAATCAATTGTCTCATTTAAACTATAAAATCAACTTAATCCGGATCATTTATAATATCAATATCTAAAATAAAATTAAGATTTTTATTATGATATGAAATTATAATAAAATATGTATTTAACCCACACAAAACAAGCGACATATACTAGTTATATTTCATTGGATTACATTCTCAATTATATTATATTTCATTGGATTACGTTTTATTATAAATCATCAATTTCTTTTACGGTCTAAGGGTAAATAAGTCTCGACAGAAAAATACAACAGCCTGAAATTACAATTATAGCCCGACACCACCTTCAAAATTTCATCTTCACCCTGTCATTCTATTTTCTTATATTCTCCTCTAACGAGCATCAACAGAACAACACACCCATTTAGCCAGCTCCTTCAATTCAAAACAAAAAAAATATATATAATAAAAATCACACAACTCTGTAAAGGTAAATCTCGTTCAATTAGCTTTTTGCTTTTTTTTTTTTAAAAAAAATTAATGTTGTTTTGAGGATTTGAGCTGGCGTTTATTGGTGAGTTGAACGATCGTTTGTAAATGCTTGTATGTGCAAAAAAGAATGATTTTATTAACTAGGTTTTTTTTTTTGTTTTTATTTGTAATTGTGTTTAGCTTGATTGATTTGGAGAAGTATATGGGTTGTAATGAGCTGGAAGATTAGCTAGAATAATCAATGCAAATGATATGTTTATGGTAATATAATTATTGTAATTGATTAATTTTGGTATAGACGGTAATGTAGGTTTTATTTCCCATTGAGTAATCACTGAAGTTCAGTTTCATTGTTGAGAAACCGGAAAAAAGTCCAGAATAAATTTGAATACGAGGTGCTCGTTTTCTGTTTTCGGATGTTGGGTTTGGTTGGCTTGGGTTTAGATGTGTATTTAGGGTTTGCATGATTTGGGGAAATTGCATAGTGTAAGTGCTCTGCAGGTTTCAGGATTCAAGTCTAGAGAGCTGCCACTTTATGTGAAAATGTGTTAAGTAGTAGGACCTGGTTAAGATGGGTGTTGTATTTTCATATGTTTGAATGTTTTCCCTTGTAATGATGCTAGTGAAATAAAAGGAAACATGATATAGTATTAGAAACTTTAGAAAATGATAGGAAAGTGAACATTATTTGACAGGTGACACACTGATGGTACTTTTTCATATATTTTAATTTTGCATTGAATGATAAGATTGGGAATAATATTCTTAGTAATATTTCAAAATTTGTATTTAGATGGAGAATGAGCAATGTGGCTCTGGTTCCAATGTTAACGAGCCTACAACAAGCGTGCATGATAATAATTCCTCTAGTCGTGACGATTCTACAATGAATGGGTTTGTTGGTGATCTAGATGTAAATAGTAAGGACAATGAAGTTAACAAAATAAGTGAGGTTGTCAAGAACTTGCATGGTGTTCCATATATATATAGAGAAGATGTTGTAAGAAGTAACAAGAGTGGAGTGGTTGGGATTGTAAATGAAGTTGCTGGTGACTCAGATTCAGATAGTAGCTTAACTGATGACGAGGATGACGATGAAGAAGAAGATGATGATGGGGAAGAAGATGAAGGAAATGGTGAAATCAATAACAATGCTGTTGAGAATGGGGATGGAAACAGTGGTTCAGATAGTTACAAGTGTGGTTCTCTTCAAGCTGGCCAGGTGCGAGTACTTTGGATAGATGACACTGAGCCAGTCCAAAATGTTAGTGATGTAACTGTTGTTGATCGGGGATTCTTACATGGCGATTATGTTGCTGCTGCTTCAGACCCAACTGGGCAAGTGGGTGTTGTGGTAGATGTCAATATATCTGTTGATTTGCTAGCTCCTGATGGATCAATAATAAAAGAAATCTCATCTAAACAGTTGCAACGTGTGAGGGAATTCACTGTTGGTGATTATGTTGTACTCGGTCCTTGGTTGGGTAGAATTAATGATGTCTTTGACAATGTGACTGTATTATTTGATGATGGTTCTTTGTGTAAAGTAATGAGAGCTGAGCCACTGCGTTTAAGACCAACCCCAAAAACAACCCTGGAAGATGATGGACATTTTCCTTACTACCCTGGACAGCGTGTAAGAGCAAGCTCTTCATCAGTTTTCAAGAATTCTAGGTGGCTATCTGGCTTGTGGAAAGCTAACCGTTTGGAAGGTACTGTTACTAAAGTTACTGCTGGATCTGTGTTTGTTTATTGGATAACATCTGCTGGTTATGGGGCAGATTCTTCTACTCCCCCAGCTGAGGAACAAAGCCCGAAGAACTTAAAATTGTTGTCTTGTTTTGCACATGCAAATTGGCAAGTAGGTGACTGGTGTCTTCTTCCATCCTTGGAAAAAGAATCATCCTCCATTCCGATTGACAGGGATTTGTCTAAATTGCGACTTCGTGATTCCAGCAAAAGCAAATTAGATCACGATCAACTGGGAAGTGGATGTGAATCCGAGGAGGCAGCAGAGGATCCAAATGAGAATAGTGAATCCACGGATTTTGATCCATTGACTTCATCCGACGGAAACAATGAAACTGTTATCAATAAAGCCTCTTCTGAGTCTAGTTCTTGTAATCATTCATCGTCAGCTTCAAAGGAGCCAGGCCATGAATCATGGCCTGTTCATCGGAAAAAGATCCGTAAGGTTGTAATTAAGAGAGATAAGAAGTCGCGAAAGAAAGAGGAAAATTTCGAAAAAGCTCTGTTAATTGTCAATACAAGGACAATGGTTGATGTTTCATGGCAGAGTGGAACTATAGATCGTGGACTAGATTCAAGAACATTGATTCCAATTGATAGCCCTGGTGATCATGAATTTGTTCCGGAACAGTATGTGGTGGAGAAGGCGGCTGATGATGGGGATAATAATTCTGAAGCCAGGCGTGTTGGGGTTGTGAAAACTGTGAATGCAAAGGAGCGGACAGCTTGTGTAATGTGGTTAAAGCCAGTTGCAAGAGTGGAAGATTCTCGGGAGTTTGACAAGCAGGAAACTGTAAGTGTGTATGAGATGGAGGGACATCCAGATTATGATTATTGTTATGGTGATGTAGTTGTTCGACTGTCCCCAATTTCACATGCACAAACAGACCATGCTGCGGGTTCTGTTGAGGAGTTGAAGCAGCAAACTGAATTAAATGAGTTTGAAGTCGAAAAGTGCTCAGGGGATAAAAAATTTGAGGATGCATTGGGTGATGAAGCTTCCATGGACTTCACCGATCTGTCTTGGGTTGGGAATATTATTGGCCTCAAGGATGGTGATATTGAAGTCACATGGGCTGATGGAATGGTTTCAACGGTATGTTCACTCTGATTCTGTGAAGTAATATTTTTTCCCTCTATGGAATGTAGTAAATTCTGTAACTCTTATGACCCTTGACTTCATGACTTCTGTCTGTTAATAATAACCACCACCACCACCACCACACCCCCCCCCCCCCCCCCCAAAAAAAATAAGAGCCATTGATTGCTGAACGTCATCAGAATTAATAAATCTGTCAGCTGCTTTCAGTGAATAAGTCTGTGAATGGAAAATTGACGTGGAGTAAACCTTGTAGCGAGGAGACACATGTAAAGCTTGTAGGAGATTTCTGCTTCTGCATAATTAAATGGTTTTTGGTGCCGGCTGCTATTGTCTTTAGTCATATGATGGTTACTATTTTATTTTTCTTCACTTCGAAAGATTCAGCATAGTTGTTGTTTTGATGAATTGATTTTTTGGTCTGTCTTTAGGTTGGACCTCAAGCAATTTATGTTGTTGATCGAGATGATGATGAGTCTGTTGCTGCTGGGAGTGATGTAAGTGATGCTGCTAGTTGGGAAACGGTTAATGATGATGAGATGGATGCTCTTGAGAATGCTCAAGAGGTTTGTTTGAAACTGTTGTATGGATGTCCTTAAATTAAACTTATTGCATGTCAATTAGAGAAAGGTCACATTGTGTTTTGTTATACTGGGATGGGCTTGAATATGTACATCTATATCAAATTTGTCGAGAGAGGGTTGGAAAAATTACTTGTCTCTCTCTCATGAACAACAATATGCTTTTGGATGATTTTAAGGATGATCACCTTGCGGGTAACAATTTCCCGTTAAATAGTTGGTTCCTTTGCTAGATGATTGCAGCAACTGCAGAATTGATAATTCCTTGACAAAAAGAGCTTCTTGAATCTGATTTGATCTGTTTTGTTGGTTGGATAATTGACGTCAATCTATGGTGTTCAGGAACTTGGATCACAGAATGTAACTGGCATGAGCTTTGTGGCAGAAGACAGTGTAGAAAATAATTCTGGACGAAATGCTGCTTTGTCTCTCCCCTTGGCTGCACTTGGATTTGTTACCAGACTTGCATCTGGAATATTCTCTAGGGGGTGGAAAAATGTAGATCCAGTTTATTTTGATTCCAAACTGGAAGATGAACTTCCATCGCAGGGAATGATAACGAGTTCTGGGGAAACAGATTCTGGCATTGAGTCCAGCTATCAAAAATCTGATGCCATAGGTAATTGTGGTGTGGAACGCAGTCATGGAGAACAAGAAGAGGATGTCAATGCTGAGGCCCCAGAATTTTCAGATGCAGCACAACCTTCTTGCATCTTGCGGACTGAAGAATCAAAGAAGCCAACATATAACATGGATGACACTTTCAGTTTCAAGCGCTTCGATATAGCTAAAGATCCGCTGGATCATCATTTTCTTGGTGCAAGTGAACAGGTACATTATACTCTTATCTCAACTTATAAGGAGCTTCCTCTCGTGTGTGTTTTTTCTCTCTCGGTCTCTCCTTCCTAGTGTTTAGGCGGAGGCTTCGTCATCATCACATAATGATGTATGATATCTTACCTGCAAACTTTGGTATGTTGGGAAGTAATGAAAAAGGCATGACACGGGTAATTATTGTTTTAAGGAATGCTAAAACCAACATTTCATTTTTGCTGTATAATTTTAGAGTTGTCAATTTGTCGTTTCCTCAATGTTTACTCGAAACAAATGAATTGTTAAGTTAGTTCAAGTGGATCGCCCTATTCTGCATATTTTTGGTTGCTTGGAAATTATAAATTCTTGACAGTTTCAGCTGCCCCATTTCCCATTTAGGCTCTGCCTACTTATTTCTGTATCATTGCTATGATGCAGAATAACAATGGAAGGAAGTGGTTGAAGAAGGTCCAACAAGATTGGAGCATCCTTCAGAACAATCTGCCTGGTAAGAATTATGCTGGTATATTGTATAGAACATGTTCTAATGGACAATTTGGTTTAAGCAGTTGAAGAAATTTTGACAGATGGTATCTATGTACGGGTTTATGAAGATCGAATGGATCTCTTAAGGGCCGTAATAGTTGGGGCATATGGAACACCTTATCAAGATGGTCTCTTCTTCTTTGATTTTCATCTACCTTCTGTGTATCCTGATGTTCCACCGGTAAGCATGCTTATTTTAATGTTTTTGAATTGCTTTTGGTTCAGAATCTATACTTCTGATCTTATTTAACAAAAATTTACAATCCCCTCATTCTCTTTAATTTGATAGTAGTGTTCCGCTTTTCCTGACCAAGTCTGTGATCCTGCAGTCAGCATACTATCATTCTGGTGGTTGGAAGATAAATCCTAATTTATACGAGGAAGGCAATGTGTGCCTTAGCCTTCTGAATACATGGACTGGCAGAGGAAATGAAGTATGGGATCCTACTTCTTCTAGCATTCTTCAAGTCCTGGTCTCACTCCAGGGGTTGGTGCTAAATTCTAGGCCATATTTTAATGAAGCTGGGTATGATAGGCAGGTTGGGACAGGGGAGGGAGAGAAAAACTCATTGGCTTACAATGAGAACACTTTCTTGCTTAACTGCAAGACAATGATGTATCTTATGCGCAGGCCTCCTAAGGTGATTTATTACATTCCATTATTCTGACCGGTTTTCCTATTTATATTTCTCGAATGCAGAAATTTTATCGCTTTTTATTAGTCTGAGAATTGTTTAGTAACAGCTATGTGTTAACTAATTATTGTAAAATTATCACCATGTGAATGATAAATGCAGGACTTTGAAGAGCTTATCAAAGACCATTTCAGGACGCGTGGTTACTACATTCTTAAGGCCTGTGCTGCATATATGAAGGGCTACTTAATTGGTTCGCTCACCAAAGATGCGTCCGTAAGTGATGAGGGTACTGCAAATTCAAACTCAAAAGGCTTTAAGCTGATGTTAACTAAAATTGTCCCAAAGCTTTTATCCGCACTTATTGAAGTAGGAGCTGATTGTGACGAATTTAAGGATTTTCCTGATAGTGATGAATTTAAGCGTTTGCAGGAGTCATAGCTATAGGCTTTGAAGGGCCAACAACTGCCCAGCATTACCTTGGAGCTGGTGAGGTCATTTTAGTTGCTGCCAGTAGCTCCAAATTTCACTAACTATTTGATGTAAAGGTTTTTCATGTTATATGGATGTTGTGTTCATAAGAATTGTGATTAGAAATATTCTTTGGTCTTGTTTCGAAGCGTTGTGAATTTTAGTAGCTGGTTTTTTTCAGAGCAAATTGCTAGGTCTCATCTTGGTTTTCAAAGGGAAGTTTCTGTCAGCCAACAGATCTCTCATTCCATTCTTTTGTTTTTCAGTTTTGGCTGCCAGCTTTTTGTTCGCAATTTACCTTACTGATACTATCTGTGCAAAGATGCTCGTGGATTTGTGCAAAGATGCTCGTGGATTGCTGTCAAAATTGTTCTTTGCATTAGTAAATTTTTTAGGAATGCTTTTTAAAACACATGCTTTAGCTCATTATGAGGGATGCCTCCACCATGTGCCTCAAAATTCCCAGTTGGTACTTCAAAAAAGAAAGCACAAGAGCTAAAAAAATCACCAGAAAGTGACCAGCCAACGAAACTCTATCACAATCTAAACAGCCTGAGACCCGGCCGCGGTTCGGAATCGAACCGGAACTATAATTTTACAGTTCAGATCCGGTTCCGGAATCGTAAAAAATATATTTAATAATGAACTAGTGAAGTAATTAGTATAGTACAAAATTTAACCAAGAAGATCCTGATATTAATATTTCTATAGTAATATTTTTTGATTTAATTAAAACTAATTTACTTTATATTTAATTTTTATTAAATTTTTCTTTTTTCATTAATGTGGTTCGGAGCATGAGAAGAATGAATCCACTGTTCATAATCATCATTCTCATGCTTCACATATTCTATTAGACTTAGACATTGTTGCCAAGCTTCTTCCTTTGCAATCAAAATATAAGAGTAACAAAAGAAGATCCATTGTTCCAATGTAGGCATGAATAGCCTGTCTTGCAGAAACATATATTTTTAATAATTTATTTTCCTCTTTCACAATACATAAAAGAGTTCCAACAGAACCTTGACCATATTGATTTCTTAAGCTCCATTAGTTTTCCCCGAAAACTTGCACACAGTAACAAATTGAAATTATTCTAGTTTCCAAAACTTCAGCTGGAAGAAGCTTTAAGCATCTCATCCAAATTAACATCTTTAAAGCATGCAAGTATCCAAGTTCACAGATTCTAGCATTACACGATAAAAGGCCCCTAAATAATCCATCTGAAATAACAAAAACAACAGCTTCGCCATGTCGGCAATTTTCTAGTAATGAATCATACTTATGAACCTTGTGCACTCGGTACGATCTTGATCTTTAATCACACTTATGAACCAGGCAACTACATATGACAAAACTACGAAACAGAACAATAATACTCTCCTCTGATTCTTGAAGTAAAAGAGGAAATTAAGTTTTTCTTTTGGGTAAAGGAAAAACTTTACTTCAATCTTCATATCCTAACAATTTATAACAAATCGTCACCAGATACTTCCACTTTATACTTCTCAATCAAATAACCCACGGAAACCATAACAATATTTTTTTTTTTTTTGGAATATGTGGATACCCCGCCGCCAAACCACCCTTACGACATTCCGGACTTAAGTGGAGTAGATAAAAACACCCAGTTGTATCAAACTCTAACAATAAACGGACATCCTAGATTCGAACCCCGAGATCCTAAGCCCTACACCAATAAGACAAACCATAACAATACACAAAAAAGAAATCAAACATAAAATTACTGCAATTTACTATGCATAATTGTAACTTTATTTTCCAAAACTCCATTTTCAAAGTTCTTTAATTTGACACAAAATCATACACAACAAATGCCCACATCATAAAATGCAGTAAAAGAGAATCAAAAACTTTCATACACTGGACTTGAAAATCCTCCTCCTAGCCAAGAATCTCGCCACCGGAGGCGTAAGCGCGATTGTTATAGGCACCCTTATCGGAAAAAGCGCCTTGTTACAAAGCACAGCCAGAGCCAGGGCCCCACCAGACGACGCAGCAAGCTCAGCCGTCCGATTCCTCTCCTTCTTCCCCTCCTCTCGAATCACCACCGTCGATTCACCATCACCACTACTAATGCTGCCAATACCAGAGTCGTCAGGGGATTGGGATGAACTCGAAATCTCATCTGGGTTTTTGGAGGAGAGACCAGGGAGGTGCCACGTGGCGAGGAGTGATTCGACGTCGACGTTGTTCTTGATGGCGATGTAAAGGCCGGAGATTGAGGCTGCGGAGACGGAGAAGTGGACCCCAAGTGCTACCTTTCCGTACTTCTTTAGAAGCTCCTTGAATCGGCCTCCAGCCATTTGATTGAATTCGAGATGGAGATGGCTTTGGTGAGGGTTTTGGCGACGTTTTGTTCAGGGTTTTAGGGTTTTTTGACTAGTAAAGATTGAAACTTGCAGTAAAGTGAAAGCACACGGGGTATCTTCCTGAAACGGCATCGTATTAGTAGAATATTCGATCGATTATTTCATGCCTATATATATAGGTAGGTATACACACGGTTAAATTATGGTTCAAAATCGTAACCGAATCATGCGGTTGGCGGTTCGATTTTGTCCGAATCGCAATCGAACCATAGACCAATGGTTCGGTTGTGGTTCAGCTTTGCCAAAGCCGAATCGCAACCGAACCTTAAACCGGTCGAATAGTGCGATTTGGTTTGATTTAAGGTTTGAAATCGATTTTTTTAATAAACTAAATTAAATTGTTAAAAAATAATAAAAAATTAAGATTTATTAAAGAGTAAATAAATTAATTTAAATTGTTAAAATAATAATAAAATAAATATTTAATAAAGAGTAAAACTAAAAGTAGACATTGATAATTTATTTATTATTTTGAAAAAAAAGAGCTTCCACAGTTGCACTTACATAAGCTGTCTACGTATCCTCTTGGGGCGTAGAGGGATCGAAGCTAACGTAGTTCTATTATATTTTTTTAATAATTTACCCCATTAACATTTTATTCATCGTCATCTAGGGAAGACGGTCTGATTCTTGAGCCTTCGATTCCAGTTGTGTCTGTGTTATCACACAAATCTTCAAAAATTTCCTATTGATTTTCTTATTCATGATGTTCCGCCCTATACCAATCGTCAAGACACGTTTGAGCTTCTAACGTCTCCGGTTTCAACCTTGATATGCTGTCATCAAGAATATTGTCGCTCATACTAAATGCATGCTCTACAAATACAGTTGAGACCGATGTCGCTAATACCTCTCTTTCAATCACAAACATGACCGGAAACAATCCTTGAGGTTTTTTCCACCAATCAAGGATAAAAATTGATCACTTACAAAAGCACTTTGGGAAAATTCGTAATTTGTCGTTAGATATAAATTAATTTCTGAATTAGTAGTTGTGATATTGGTGGACTTTGATTTTTTTACTTCGCTTAATTAACCAACTTCTACCAATATGAAGCTTAGATTGTTCAGTTGATGCATTCGTGGATTGTGTAGTATCAGCTATTTAAATATTTCAAACCATCTTGTAACATAAATTCAAAATATGACACGCACATCGAATATGAAAAAATTTGCCTCCCAAATTTTGTTGATAAATGACTTTAAGTTTATTATTTGATACAGTATTAGCCGATGCATTATCAAATCCAATAGTTACATTTTTTTGCATTAATCCATATTGCTGTAAATATATTATTAATCATTACATAAATATTATGTGCAGTGTGTACATCATCAAAAAGTTGAAATACAATAATTTTTTTTTGATAAATCATGAATCATCAATTCAATGACATGTCACACCCATATATGAATGTGACTACCAATGGTCACTTCATATGTCAGTATAAATTGAAACACGACCTTTAAGTTTAAAAAATAATTCCCTTAAATTATTTTGACATTTTTCATACAATTCCATAATTTTTCTTTTACATGTAATCCTAGTGAGTTTACATGCAGCGAGATTCAAATTTTCATGTATTAAATCATTAAAAGACGTTTTTTCACCAAAACTAAAAGCTAAATGTTCAATGACAATAAATTTAGTTATATTATTTTTTTCATTGAGATTCATTGTATTTAAATAATTTAGTAGAAGAAGAATAACCTTGACCAGAAGCAGAAAACCTTATCATTTGTGTTTGTGTTGTATCAATCCCAAAATCAGCTTTAAGAGTACTCCTCATATGACCCGTCATAGTTCTATATCCACCGGTGGTGTTTGTAAATTTTTTCACAATAATTACATACATCATTCTTCTCACCAGTGACATCATTCACGATCAGAGTGAAATATTTTGTCAACATTTCAGAATCTCGATTTCTCACTTGAATACATGAATTCGTTTCGTCGATGGTATGTTGAGTGGTATCCTCAGCCTCAAAAATGTTAGTGTTGTGTGATGAGCTTGCCATTATAATGAAAAAATTGAGATAATAAGAGAATAAATTGATTGAATATACGAGATTTGAGAAATTGAGTGAAAAGAGTAAATGATTTTATAGTTTTGAAAAATGAGTTAAATGGTTATTTATAGTGTTTTTTGATTTTTTATGATGCCTAAAATGCCCCTAAAATATAGTTATTGGGATTGACAAATTCGACATTTTAAAATTTTATTATAATTAAAAAAATATAGTCGTTATAGTTAACGATTTCAACCGTTATGGTTCGAACCAAAACCGTTACGGTTCGAACTGGAACCATCGGTTTGGGCGGTTGGAATTTTGCCTCAACCTTAATCGAATCAGACCTATCCAGTTCATTTGCGGACCAGTTGGTCAACGATTCAATTGGTCAATAGTTGGTCAATGGTTCGGTTACGGTTTCAAACCGCAACCGTATGTATGTCTATATATAGGCATCCTCTTAAAACGGATAAATAGTCTTGTGAAAAAATCACATACCTCAATCACTAAAAAAAAAATATAATTCTTTGTATTTTATTTTTTGTAAGTCTTTCGAACATCTTGTTCTTGCATAATAACATGGCTCTTGTATGTACAATTAAACCTCCATAAATTAATACTCAATAAATTAATAACTTCTTTAAAATAGTATTTTTTCCCGATCCTACACTATAAAAATTATACCCTTTAGCGTCGAAATAAATCGACGCCAAAAACCATATTTTCGACGCAAAATATTATTAGCGTCGAAATAATCAGACGCAAAAAGTGGACGCCGAAATGTCGACGAGAATAACTTTTAGCGTCGAAATAAATAATTGCGACGCTAAAGACTGTATTTGGCGTCCAATTTTTTTCGACGCTAAATTAAATTTTCTGACGCTATAGGTTATATTTGGCGACGAAATAATTCGACGCTAAAAGTCAAACTTTTAGCGTCGAAATATGTCAACGCTAGAGTACATTAAAAAAGTAATATATGTATACTTACTGCGGTGAATTTCTTGTAATTATTAGCGTCGAAATGTTCGACGCCAAAATATTGATTTCGGCGTCGACTGTTTCGACGCTAATAGTTAAAAAAATTTGTTTTTTTTAAAAAAATTATTAATTTACTTCTTTTTGGTCTAAAATAATTAATTTAATATTTAATTTAATTGAAAAAATTTTCTGATTAATAACAGAATTACGAAATATTATAATAATTATTATATTCAATTTTTTTTAGAAAAAAAAAACATATTATATTAAAACCATTTGTTCAAAATGTTTATACAAAACCAAATATAAAATTTATTGTTGCTGTGATGGAGGGACGCTCGAGCCCGATGCACACTGACTGATTGAGGCCTCCAACATCTGACGGAAAACCAACATTTGCTGTTCGAGCTGGTCCATCTTCTTATCGTGGTCCAGCTTGACCTGTTGTAGCTCGTCCTTAGTCTGCTTCAGCTCGTCTCGGGTGGTGGCTAACTCATCTCGAAGAGAGGCATTTTCTGAATTAACAGTACTGCGTGCATATGACGTCATCTTCTTACGAGTGCCAAGGTCAACGTTGTAAGCTGTCTGATTCTTGAAAACCAATTGCGACAACTGCTCATCTGGTATCGGGTCGGACCCTGTCTCCTGAGTTTGATGTTGGAGTTCTATCATTTCGTTCTGTTTCAAAAAATAAGTTAATATTAGAATTTGAGAAAAAAATTAATATATATAATATTAATTATTTTATTTTAAAAACTAAAACTTACATATCAGCGTTCGGCTTCTTCATTTATCCATTTGTTTCTCTCATTGTAATGCGTCACACGGAAAAAATCTGGAAATGATTGCACCTCACCTGTGCTACTCTGTTATAAACAGAAAATAAATTCAATATTATTCCCCATTAGTAAAACCAATGAACTGTTAAATTTTACGTTATGATATATTTACCTCAGAATGTTCGGCACGATATTGGATAAATGGCTTCGAACCTCCACAGTGGTTAAAACACAAGTGACTTTGATTTTCCGCATTTGCGCGACATTTATCCTACATTTACCAACAATGTAAGTACCGAAAACAAAGACAATTATAAATTTCCGTTTATTTCAAAATTTACCTCGTGTTTTTTGGTAGATCAAAGCTCACATAAGAATGTCCAGTCTTGCTCCTCTATAAAATCAGGCTTGTGTTGTGGAGCATTGATGAGTGGTATTTATACCACTATTTCCCACTCATTTGACCTAATGTTTTGTATTGTTTCTCGAGATTATGAACGTTTTGATGTGTTTTGTTGTTATTTTGCAGATAAATAAAGTTTGGACAGCACTGGAAGCAATTTGGGACAAAACCGGACAAAAATGCATCAACTGGAATATTTCAGTCTTCTGCGCGTCGCGACTCTGGAGCCTTGCGCGCCGCGACGCCCATCATGCGCCGAAGTTGCTAAAATGCGCCGGGTCCACAAAATCAGAATCTGAGAAAAGTTGACTTTGCTAACGTGCGCCTGCCACGTGTCACCATCACAACGGAGATGCTAACGTGCGCCGTGCCACGTGTCAAGATCTCATTGCTCGGACGGCCACCGCCTCACGTGTCATGCCACGTGTCGCCACATCATCGTCCACATCAGCAGCCACGTCAGCAAGTCAACCGAGTCAACGTGCCACGTCATCATCAGCCAATCACAGCGTGCCACGTGTCAAGCTCTCATTCGTCCGACGGCCGCCGCCCCACGTGTCATGCCACGTGTCGCCACATCATCACCATGACGCAAGCAATGACGTCATGAACAGTTGACACGTCAGCATGACGTAAGCGATGACGTCATGAACAGTGCCACGTCAGCGGATCAGATCTGAGTCAACGAACCAGCAAGTGACACGTGTCACTGTAGCGCGCGTCGCGACGCTGGCTGCGCGGCGCGACGCGCGCACCCCATTGAAGCCTATAAATTCAGAACCCGATTTCAGAAATTTGTATCCCATCCTCTCTCTTCAATTCCTTCTAAAGAGAGAGTTTCTCTCTCTAAAAGTCTTTAGTTTTTACTTTTTTAAGTTTTGTAAATAATTTTTAATTACTTTTTGTAATAATAGTAATTTAGTTTTTACTTTTTACTTTCTTTTACAGTTTTTACTATTTACTATTTACTTTTTACAGTTTTTACTATTTACTATTTACTTTTTACAGTTTTTACTATTTACCGTGATGAGGTAATTTCCTTATGTTCGGGTGAAAGGTAATTTCTTTTACTATTACTATTTAGATTAATCTCCCTTAAAATAATATATTTACTATTTAAATTGGACTTAATCAGGATACCGCCAGATTGGTCGGTGGATAATAAAACATATATTCCGCCTTTATGGCTGGTTATTTTGGTTCCGCCTTTATGCCTGGTTATTTTGGTTCCGCCTTTATGGCTGGTTATTTTGGTTCCGCCTTTATGGCTGGTTGATATTAATCACAAGTTTATATATTATTTTAATGGGAGATATCTAAATAAGTAGTAGTAGAATTAATTCCTTTTACCTTAACATTTTATTTTATTTTACTTTTCAGTATATTTTTATTTTATGTCTTTTATTTTTATGTTTCTACTAGTCCTAGTTATGTGTTAGTTATCTAGGGGTTGTGATGACTTTTAATATCAATAGTTTATAAGGGATTATTTTATAGTTTGGATAATTAATAAGTTTACTTATTAAGTCTTAAGCTTAATGCTTCTTATTGTCTGATCACCAATAAGATTGATATGGTTAATCTAAAATGAACTAGACATAGGGATTTTAGGTTTCAGCCTTAGACTTAATAACCCACGATCTTCTTTGAGGATAGATAACCCTTTAATAGATTTCCTTACAGGATAGGAATATACCTGTAGGGCGGGGGTAGCCATAATTGGAACTTAGACTTAATGAATCCAGGTAATGTGGTTGACATAGGAATATGATTCAATTGGGTTATACTGGGTATTTGTAGTTGACCATCGGAAGAGGCTTTTACATAATTTAGTGTTCCAGGTTAGTAAACAGATTTATTACACAAATATAAAATAATCACTTCATCTTTTAAATGATATTAAAAGAATTCACAACCTTATATCTTTTTATCTGTATTTTCCTTAGTATTTTCTTTTATCTTTTTATTTATTTATTTAGCAAATCTTCAATCAACCAAATCAATCAAGCAATCAATTCCATTTTCCCCTTTAATTAGATATTTGTAATTAAATAGATTCAACAATTAATAACAACAGTAGGAATTAAGTCCTCGTGGGATCGATATTTTTATACTACTTGAACGATACGTGCGCTTGCGTTATACGTGTGTGTTTACGCCGGTCAAGCATCTGAATGTCCATGTTCGTCGAATATTGGTTTCAGGACTTTTGTCCTATAATCTTTATAACTTTCCCCATGTGGTAGTCAATATATTGTTGGACATTCACTTTGGTCAGATCGAAGTCGAACCACTCCTACATGAATAGAAACCGAGTAAGAATAAGTATAAAATAAAAATGTTAACTAACAAACAATATCGAAAACTTACAAGTAGCGAAGATAATAGCTGGTTGATTTCCGTCTCCCACGGTATCTTTCTCCAAGAAACGTAGTTTTGAGGAGCTTCATATCGAGCTGCAGCTCCTATGGCTGTATTAAACGCTGAATTATGTTGTCCGACTTGACTGTGTCCATCATCTGATATCTCAATCCGGATACGGCCGTGAGCCTTAACGTACTTAGACAACCCCAGGCCATGGGTGCGTCCTCGACCCTTCGCTGTACTGGACTCACCTGTGCTAGCAGAGACTCCACCAGGGCCAGTTGTCTTTGCTGATGTAGATGAAGTCGCATTAGCCCATCTGCGATTGCCCGGTGCCATCTGCAAAAACACAAAAAGTTTCATGTATTTTGAATGTAATAGAACCAAACCAAACACATGCATTTTATAGTATATGTATGAACATTATATTACAAAACCAAACCGAACTAAACTAAACCAAACCAAACACATTCCAAAATTTAATGTTAATCAGAATTTTCTCGGCATTGGCCTTCCCTCTCTCGCTCACCTAAATCTCTCTCACATACAAGAATCACAAAAAAAAATATACAAAGCTCTCACTCACATAGCCACAAGCAAACAACGCCAAATTCACCACAAGCTATATGTTGTTCTGGTCTGTTCTGGCATTTCATTGTCCATCATAGTTTGTAGCAATAGTATCTATTATATTATATAATCCTAATGTAAATAGACAAAACTACACGGCATGATAATGTGATTAAGATATACATTCTAATTCTAATTAAGCATATAGATAAAACTACAATAGGCCATGCAATTCCAAACCCTTAAGCTCTTCTAGTCCCTCACGACACTCACACGCTCTCTCCTTTTGATTACAATCATTCGGCAACAAACAAATAAACTCGTTATTGTATCACAAGACTCGGCAGCCTCCCCTCTCATTCGAGACACAAAAACACAAACCCTAAGACTGCTCTCTCCTCTCACACTCTCACCTTTCGTTTTCATTTGGCTCTCTCTCACTCAACAAACAATCAACAGCCTCTTCCAACCGACCAATTCAAACACACAGACCCCACAGAACTAACCCTCAAGAACACATACTTCCCTCTGCCACCACCCAGAACATCAGTAATTTGCTGCTGTTCTGCCCAGAACAGCAGCAATTTGCTGCTGTTCTCACCTTCACCAGCCACACCCATTCACTGCTCACTCATGCAACGAACTCTCCACACGAACAACACAACCCATCCAGCAACCACAGAGCCACTTACTCAAGCCCTATATCTCTCAATCCCACATCGCCCATATCAGCCCCCACATCAACTCCCCTGAATCACGTCCAAGGCCCCCTCTTCTCATGGACGGGAACCATCAAGCCCTCAATTCCCTCACATACTGCCCTTGAGCCCATCAAATCTCGACAACTCATCAACAAGCCACAGCCATCATACACCCATAATCTCACCCAAACTCCAATCTATTAACCATGAGGGTAGATTTATTGTTAAATTCACTCTTTAGATACAACAGAAACAAGCTCATGAAAGCTGCAACATAAGCATACTCTCAGAAAAATCCCCAAAAAAATTTTGCGATTAAAAAATTTGCTCTAATGTTCATATCACAATATTTAACTTAAACTTAAACTTAAACTTCATTTATATGAGACTTACCTGTAAAGTCTATGAATTTGCTGAAGAAGAGTGGTTGGAGCCGAGAAAGAAGAAGAAGACAAAGAGAAATATATGGTTTTGGTCGTCTGAGCCGAGAAAGAAGAAGACACTGGTTTTAGGGATTTAATGGACATTTAGCGTCGAAATTATTCGACGCTAAAAGCAAATAATTTCGACGCTAAAAAGTTGGCGGCTTATTAAAAAAATAGGGTTATTTTTTCGGGAAATTTAATTTTTTTATTTAGCGTCGAAATTAAACAAATCGATGCTAAATTTTATACATTTAGTGTCGAAATTAAACAAATCGACGCTAATACATTTAGCATCGATAAGAGTGTTCGACGCTAAATGTATAACATTTACCGTCAAATATAATAGTCGACGCTAAATGTCCGTCATTCAGCGTCGATTCTTATTTCGACGTTAAATGTCTAACATTTAGCGTCGACTATTATATTTCGACGCTAAATGTCTACCATTAAAAATAATAATAACAATTATATGATAATTATACTATTAATAATTACGACAATCTTTCAACTATATTTAAATAATAATTAAAAACAACAACCATACATTATAATCCAGAAAATTATTCATCAATCACAAAATACACTAACTTCATTAATCACTATTATCTTCGGTATTTGAGGATTCGTGACTGAGTCACATGAGTAACATCTCGCTGTTCGGTATATGAAATCTAACTCCGTTGACAATGCATCCACTGTATTCATAAGCCTGCTTTTGAGGCCCATAAGCCAAAGAAACCAACGAGGATGACGAGTCCAATTGACCATTTTGCACTTGGTTGTTAATCTAACAATGAGAGAAATGGATGTGTTAATATAACAAACTGAAATATTAATGTTAGGATAAAAATAAATATAAAATGTTAGGCCTTACAGTTGTCTCAAACCATTTATAAAATTCTTTTTTATGTGTTTCATCAACGTTATGGTCACCACCACATTGTAGCATTGTTAGATGTTGTCTACAAAAAATAAGTTAGGTTAATGTATGGCAAAAATACTATGGTTATGCACCAGAAAAACTTACGTTAAATACGGTTGCATTTCATCACAATTACTCAATATAAACCAATGCACACGTTGAACTTCCTGAAGGGTTAGTAATTTGACACCTATTGCTCCAAATGGTCTGCAATTTTGACGGAACACACTGTGATATCTTGCGAATTACTTGCATCTCCATCACAGTTTCGTGGCCGACGATTAAAATGAGTTTCAATATTCTGCATGTACATCGAACAAAATGTTATTGCTTCACTTATTACAACAGCTTCAGCTTATGACCCTTCAGGGTGCGCCTTGCTTTTCACATATGTTTGTAATCTCCCAAAGCCCTGCGGATATGACAAAAAGTTTGCATTAAAACTAAATTCAATGAACAGTAATAGTAAAATTTAAGAAGGAAATTTAAAAACTGTTTATATATATAGAACTCTCAATAGGATAATCCATCGTTAATGGGCAAGCCCTCCCTTTCTAGTTTCGCCGGTAAAATGCACGGCCAGATGTACATTCACATAAAAAAAAGCGTGTGGTGGTAAAATTCGCTCCAGCTTGCATAGGAGATCACGATTCACGCTCAAGGTTGTCAAATAACAGTTGTTGTCACGACCCCCTCCCTAGAGCGGGCCCAACCCTAGAAAGAGGTTCGCAGACTTCTTTAGCTCGAGCATACTATATGTCAAACAACCACTCAAATGCACACAATATTACATCACTTATTACAAATCCAAACAGTATACGACTGTTGTGTGATTTACAACACAATATTAAAGAAATAAATACAAAAGGTGACAAATGTCTGGTCCAACCCGAATATACAACTGTGGCACGTGGATCCAAATCTGGTACTGCTACTACTGAACAGACGGACTACCTGAAATGTTAGGGGAAAGGGGGTGAGCTTAAAAAGCTCAGCAAGTAAACACTCATTCTCTCAACATGACCTCACCACAAAATAGGAAATTTATATAAGATATATATCTATATAGTATATATATATGAAATACATGTATATATATATATATATATATATATATATATATATATTATATATATATCATCATGCAATCATCCCAAAACAATGCAACATTCATCAAACATGGTTGCTAATCCGGGCTAAGTATAATAGTGGATTGAAACCAATGAGAGAGTACCTCATCACAACTCTCATGGCTTCCCACCATATCAAACCAGTGGAAGTGTACCTCATCACAACTTCCAATGTTTACCATCAAATCAAAAACCAATGGGAGAGTATCTCATCACAACTCCCAAGGTTTCCATAATCTCATACCACCTGATGTATCATCACATCTCATCTCCGACCACTATCATACAAAACCCGGCTGCATAACACAACAACACACATCATCAATACAATCACATCTCACATCCAATCCCAAGTATCTCATCTCAATAATCACGATTTCATGTTTATCTCAATATTATATCTCAACAACATATATTTAATATAATATAATTATAATATACCAATATATTTATATATACCGACTCTCACAACAACCATCAATCATCAAACAATATGTTAAGAGAATCACCACAGAGTGTACTTACCTCGATTCGCAAAAGTCAATAACGATTATCAGCTCGAAAATCCAAACGACTAAGCTGAGAAGAGAAAAACAGCAATGAACGGCTCCGGAACTAATTAGAACGCTCAGCGAGGCAAGCGGGCCCCACAACGAAGATCGGGCCCCACCACCAAAAAGCGGACCCCACAACCAAATACTTTCTACGGTGAATATATATACCAAAACTCGTAATATCGAGAGCAACAATCTGATGCGATCGGATCGCCGATCCAACGGTCGGATCTCAAATTCTGGTAATACCCCCGAATCGTCGGTAACTCCAAAACGGAAAACAACCCAAACGATGTCGGATCAGGAAGCGACCACTGGCGTTGGAAAGATCTCGGCCTGAAAAGTGCTCACTCGCCGGAGGTGACCGTCAAAAGTGACCGGAGACGGCCGGAAATTTCAGAAGAACCTGCGAGGTGGCGTCCTCGTCTGGTGGCGCGTGGCGGCGCGTCCAGCGGCCGTTGGACTCGATCTCGGTGGCGATGGAAAGCTGACGGCGGCAGCTAAACGGTGGTCCGGCGCGTGGATGCAGGTGGTCAACGGTGACACGGCGGCGACGCTTCAAAGTTTTGGCGAGGAAGAAGAAAGAAATAGGAGAGAGAAAGAAGAAATAATTTTTTTTAATTGACTTGTGATTGCTAACCTAATACGCATGTCGCTTAAATAAACTTCAAAAGCAATGATTAATATTATTTAATATTTTTTTTTTTGCTTGCCAGCAATCATGCACCCAATTCTCACAATCTACCCACCTTACAAAAATTTCGTCCCCGAAATTTCTAAATCCTCAAATAGTTCTGGATATTTCTCTTTCATATCCTTTTCCAATTCCCAAGTTGCCTCTCGAATATGATGATTAGTCCACAAGACCTTTACAAGGGGAATCTGTCTGGATCTCAACTCTTGGACCTTTCGTTCTACAATCTTCACAGGCTTTTCTTCATAAGTCATATTCTCACTCAACTCGACCGGTCGGTTCACCAGGATGTGAGTAGGATCTGGTACGTACTTTTTCAGCATCGACACATGAAATACATTATGAATCCTTTCTAACTCCGGTGGTAATGTCAGACGATAAGCCACATTGCCCACTCTCTCCAATATCTCGTAAGGACCAATATAGCGGGGTGCTAGCTTTCCCTTTCGACCAAATCGCAAAATTCCTTTCCAAGGAGAGACTTTCAAAAAGACTCTATCCCCCACTTGGAACTCAAGGTCTTTCCTCCTACGATCGGCATAACTCTTCTGTCGACTCTGCACCTCTAACAGCCTAGATCGAATCAGCCTGATTCTTTCTGATGTCATATCAATCAATTCTGAGCCATGAACCTGTCTATCTCCAACTTCCCCCCAACAAACAGGGGTTCTGCACCTTCTCCCATACAATGCCTCAAATGGAGCCATACCGATACTTGCTTGAAAGCTGTTGTTGTAGGCAAACTCTATCAAATGAAGGTGACCATCCCATCCTCCAGCAAAAGTCAAAACACATGATCTCAGTAGGTCCTCTAATGTCTGAATAGTTCGCTCTGACTGTCCGTCAGTCTGAGGGTGGAATGCTGTGCTCAAAGTAATCTTCGATCCCATCGACTTCTGGAAACTCTGCCAAAAACGAGAAGTAAATCTGGCATCTCTGTCTGATACAATCGTTGTTGGTACTCCATGTATCCGCACAATCTGCTCCACATACAGTTCTGCTAGTCTCTCTGGTCCCCACGTAACTCGAATCGGTAGAAAATGAGCAGACTTAGATAATCGGTCCACTATCACCCAAATTGCATCAAAACATTTCCGTGTCCTCGGTAATCCAACTACAAAATCCATTGCAATATTCTCTCATGGCCACTCAGGTATAGGTAGAGGCTGGAGTAACCCGGCTGGATGTTGGTGTTCTGATTTGACCTGCTGACAAATCAAACACCGAGATACAAACTCTGCAATATCTCTCTTCATTCCTGCCACCAATAATTCTTCTTCAGATTTTGATACATCTTGGTGCTCCCAGGATGCATATTATAAGGAGCATCGTGGGCCTCATCCAAGATTTCCCGTTTGAGCGATCCCGAATGTGGTACCACAACTCTATCACCCAAAAGTAATACATCATCTGAACTCATCTGAAGTTAGAAGTTCCCCCTTAGGAATCTCCGCTCTCCATTTCCCACACTGATCATCCTCGCTCTGGGCTGTTTTAAGTCTATCCAACAATGTAGGTCGGACCTTTATATGAGCAAGAAGGCCTGCTCCGACAGATATTCCAAAGTTCAATCGTAACTCCGCTAGCTCCTCGAACATCTTCTGTCTGACTCTTAGAAACTGTAATTCACCCACATTTTTCCTACTTAGGGCATCAGCAACAACATTGGCCTTCCCTGGATGATAATTAATAGTGCAATCGTAGTCACTAAGGAATTCCATCCAACGTCTCTGTCTCAAATTCAACTCCTTTTGAGTGGGAAGGTATTTCAAACTCTTATGATCAGTAAAAATCTCACACTTGGCACCATATAAGTAGTGCCTCCAAATCTTTAAAGCATGAACAATTGCTGCCATTTCCAAATCGTGAGTAGGATAATTCTTCTCATGGGTCTTCAATTGTCTCGAGGCATAAGCGATCACTCTTCCATGTTGCATCAATACACATCCTAACCCCTGATGTGATGCATCAGTATAAACCACAAATCCATCAAGCCGGAAGGTAAAGTAAGTACTGGAGCAGTAGTTAATTTCTCTTTCAGAGTTTGGAAGCTCCTTCACAATCATCAGTCCACACGAACGGTATCTTCTTCCTTGTCAGCTGAGTCATTGGAGCAGCAATAATAGAGAAATCTTGTATAAATCGACGGTAGTAGCCTGCTAACCCCAGGAAACTTCGAATCTCTGTCACTGTTCTCGGTCTCTCCCATCTCAGAACTGCTTCAACCTTTTGTGGATCAACATAAATACCTTCTCCGGAGATGATATGTCCCAGAAATACCACTCTATCCAGCCAAAATTCACACTTAGAGAACTTGGCATAAAGTTGTTCTCTCCTCAAAATCTCAAGTATCAACCGAAGATGTTGCTCATGATCGATCTGAGAAGGCGAATACACAAGGATGTCATCATCAATAAACACCACAACAAACTTATCTAAATACGGCTGGAACACTCTATTCATCAAATCCATGAATGCTGCAGGTGCATTAGTAAGTCCAAACGGCATGACTAAAAATTCATAGTGTCTGTATCTCGTTCGAAATGCAGTCTTGGGAATATCTGTATCCCGAATCCTCATCTGATGATACCCCGATCGAAGATCAATTTTTGAAAACACCGAAGCTCCCTGAAGTTGGTCAAATAAATCGTCAATTCGGGGTAACGGATACCGATTCTTGATAGTCACCTTATTAAGCTGACGATAATCTATACACAATCTTAAGGTGCCATCCTTCTTCTTCACAAACAACACTGGTGCTCCCCAGGGTGAAACACTAGGCCGAATAAATCCTCGATCCAACAGCTCTTGTAACTGTTCCTTCAGCTCCTTCATTTCTGCTGGGGCCAAACGATATGGTGATACGGAAATAGGAGTAGTACCTGGAATTAGATCTATAGTAAATTCTAGATCTCTACAGGGCGGCAAACCTGGTAACTCATCAGGAAAAACATCCTGATATTCATTCACAATCGAAATATTAGCTATTTCTCTCGATTCCTCTTTTTCCACCGTAGTGATACTTGCTAAAAAGCCCTTACACCCCTGTCTAATCATCCTACAAGCTGACATGGCAGAAATGATGGGTACCACAACCTGATTACAATCACTGACCACCTTAAACTCTCCACTATTTGACTTAAATCTTACTTCCTTTTTGCTGCAATCAATAACTGCTCCATGAGTGGTCTCAACCAATCCATTCCTAAAATCAAACCAAGTCCTCCATTTCTAACGGGTAAAGTATAACTGGTAGTTGTCTAGCCTCAATCTCAATACTTAATCCCCTAAATACCGCATCTATTCTAATGTCCTTCCCTGAAGGAAGACTCACAATCAAAGGATACTTATTGGTCTCTGGTACACTATTCAGATAAGGAATACAACTAGTAGCAATGAATGAATGCGTAGAACCCGTATCAAATAAAGCTCGAATAATTATACCTGATATCTGCACCGAGCCTGATACAGTACCACCATCTTGTGCCTCGTGCTCTGTCATAGCGAAGACTCGTCCCCTATCAACACCAGGTGCAGTATGAGCCTGAGATGTCTGTCCTCTACCACCATCCAATCCACTCAACGTTCCTCTGCCTCTGTTCTGGGTGAAACCCGAACCTCGTCCACGACTACCATAGGACTTGTCCCTCTACCACGTCCTGCTGTCGGCTCAGCTCCCCGAGATCCACTACCGATAGGACAATCTCTAGCAAAATGTCCAGGCTGCTGGCATACAAACACTTCTGTTCTTTGGTACATTGCATACTGATATGACCTTCCTGACCACAATTATAACATCGACGAGGGCCAGTAGGCCGAGATGCCACACTCACAGCACTCTGATCAACGGATGGTACTGGGCCTCTACTCTGAATCTGCTCCGTCTGACCCATACGAAACTGTCCTCTGAAATGTGCACTCTGTGTGCCTCTAGGTGGTAACCCACTGTGACCCGGCTGGGGAGGATACTGTCTACTGTTAGATCTACCATGTCCTCCCTCGGAAATCTCATTTCGCCCCCTCTTCCTACTTTCCTGAAAAGCAGCTCTATTCTCTTTCTCAACCTTGATGTCGCTTTCCGCAATCATGGCTCTGTCAACCAATTCTGTGTATGGCAGTTTCCCCAAAATTGAAATTCTCGATCTGATCTGCTGTCTCAATCCACTCTTGAATTTCTCACACTTGTCGTCCTCACGTCGTACCAATTCTGGATAGTAACGAGATAAGGAAATCATCCGTCTATCATATTCCATCACTGTCTCCGTCGGTCCCTGAACCATGTGTTCGAACAGACGACGCTGCTTCCATACGATAAGCATACGGAAAGTACTTCTCATTGAAGGCTTCCTCGAACATATCCCATGTGATAAACTGAGGTCTTTCAGGTCCATCAGTTCTCCAAAAGTCAGGGGATCTCAATCTGTCTATCAGTACGGTCTCAGTATGCTTCCACCACCTCTCTGCTTCTCCTCTCATCAAAAAAGTGGCAAATCTAACCTTCTCTTGATCAGTCAAATCCAACACTCTGAATATATGTTGAATGTCATCCTTCCATTTTTCTGCAACTAGGGGATCAGCCGTATCCTGAAACTGTGGAGGCCTCAAATTAAGAAATTGATCCAGTTTGCTCGTGTTACCACTGCTGCTCGCAGGTACATTACTTGTTGGCCCTCTGGTAGCCATCTGTGCAACTACATCGATTAATCTTCCCAATACATTTTCTAAATGTGAGGCTGTCGGGGGAACTGAACTGAATGAGCGGCAGAGGTCACATTAGGTACAACTGCAGGAACATCATCAGGTGCAGCTACAAGAATAGCAGTGGGAACAGCTGCCGAAACTACTGGAGGTGCAGGTCTAGAACCTTCACCAATCTCAAAAACAGGTGGAATACCAGATGAAGCTACATCGATACATGATCTACAGGCAGAATCTGGGGTCTCTCAATACCTATACTCGACATCCTCACAAATCGTCGAGCTCTCCCTCTCCCGCGTTGAGTACCAGTTCCACGGCCACGACCAGACATTTTCCTACAAACAAAAAGCTACACCGTTAATACCCCCTCTAATGCAATATGTCTACAGAACCTATAAACCTAGGCTCTGATACCAAATCTGTCACGACCCCCTCCCTAGAGCGGGCCCAACCCTAGAAAGAGGTTCGTAGACTTCTTTAGCTCGAGCATACTATATGTCAAACAACCACTCAAATGCACACAATATTACATCACTTATTACAAATCCAAACAGTATACACGACTGTTGTGATTTACAACACAATATTAAAGAAATAAATACAAAAGGTGACGCAAATGTCTGGTCCAACCCGAATATACAACTGTGGCACGTGGATCCAAATCTGGTACTGCTACTACTGAACAGACGGACTACCTGAAATGTTAGGGGAAATGGGGGTGAGCTTAAAAAGCTCAGCAAGTAAACACTCATTCTCTCAACATGACCTCACCAACAAAATAGGAATATTTATATAAGTATAATATCTATATAATATATATATATAATATATATATATATATATATATATATATAATATATATTATATATATATATATATATATATATATATTCATGCAATCATCCCAAAACAATGCAACATTCATCAAACATGGTTGCTAATCCGGGCTAAGTATAATAGTGGATTGAAACCAATGAGAGAGTACCTCATCACAACTCTCATGGCTTCCCACCATATCAAACCAGTGGAAGTGTACCTCATCACAACTTCCAATGTTTACCATCAAATCAAAAACCAATGGGAGAGTATCTCATCACAACTCCCAAGGTTTCCATAATCTCATACCACCTGATGTATCATCACATCTCATCTCCGACCACTATCATACAAAACCGGCTGCATAACACAACAACACACATCATCCAATACAATCACATCTCACATCCAATCCAGAGTATCTCATCTCAATAATCACGATTTCATGTTTATCTCAATATTATATCTCAACAACATATATTTAATATAAATATAATTATAATATACCATTATATTTATATATACCGACTCTCACAACAACCATCAATCATCAAACAATATGTTAAGAGAATCACCACAGAGTGTACTTACCTCGATTTACGCAAAAGTCAATAACGATTATCAGCTCGAAAATCCAAACGACTAAGCTGAGAAGAAAAACAGCAATGAACGACTCCGGAACTAATTAGAACGCTCAGCGAGCCAAGCGGGCCCCACAACGAAGATCGGGCCCCACCACCAAAAAGCGGACCCCACAACAAAATACTTTCTACGGTGAATATATATACCAAAACACTCGTAATATCGAGAGCAACAATCTGATGCGATCGGATCGCCGATCCAACGGTCGGATCTCAAATTCCGGTAATACCCCCGAATCGTCGGTAACTCCAAAACGGAAAACAACCCAAACGATGTCGGATCAGGAAGCGACCACTGGCGTTGGAAAGATCTCGGCCTGAAAAGTGCTCACTCGCCGGAGGTGACCGTCAAAAGTGACCGGAGACGGCCGAAAATTGCAGAAGAACCTGCGACGTGGCGTCCTCGTTTGGTGGCGCGTGGAGGCGCGTCCGCGGCCGTTGGACTCGATCTCGTGTGGCGACGGAAAGCTGACGACGGAAGCTAAACACGGTGGTCTGGCGCGTGGATGCAGGTGGTCGACGGGACACGGCGGCGACGCTTCAAAGTTTTGGCGAGGAAGAAGAAAGAAATAGGAGAGAGAAAGAAGAAAAATTTTTTTTAATTGACTTTGTGATGTGCTAACCTAATACGCATGTCGCTTAAATAAACTTCAAAAGCAATGATTAATATTATTTTAATATTTTTTTTGCTTGCCAGCAATCATGCACCCAATTCTCACAGTTGTGGTTAATGTCCTCTGACATAATTGTTTAAAGAAGCCACATTGATCAAGTACGACGTCGCATACATTCGGGGGGAGATAAGGTCGAATGCCAACAGGAGGAGAATCTCGAGAAGTAAATGACAATGTGACTCTTTATCCCGTTATATATCATCTCTGACCCAACGCCCAATATTCGATGCATAATCATCAGGGAATTAACCATTTTCAGCCAATCACAGAATGATTTTCTCTCTGATTGAGTGAACATAACTAGCAGGTGGCTTAATAAGACCTCGAGAAGTGACTTGTAAATGCAATTCACTACGAATTCTAAGATCTTGTAGGTCCAATCTAGCATTTACAGTGTCTTTTGTCTTACCCGGAATATTGAATAGTGTGCCCACTAAACTCTCACAAATGTTTTTTTATATATGCATTACATCCAAATTATGTCACAAACTCAGAGTCCCCCAATATTCTAACTCAAAGAAAATACTCTTTCCTGTCCAATTCAACTCTTCAGGTAAGCGTTTTCGATTTTTATCTCTATTATTAGGATGTTTACCTGGTGTGCTGTCTCTGAGATGTTGATGTTGGCAAAGTATGTCGAATCCAGACAATGGATTGTGCATACTCTGAGGTTCATGTTGACCGTTAAATAATTTACTCATCCGCCAAGGATGACTCAACTCAAGAAATCTCATGTGCCCTGTGTATCCTATTTTTATTCTGTAATTGTTGCGAAGGTGTTTGACCCGCACAAACTGGACATGCCATGTATCTTTTAGTGCTCCATCCAGATAATGAACCATAAGCTGGAAAATCATTAATGGTCCATAATAATGCGGCATGCATCTGAAAATACTGCTCGGAAGCTGCATCATAGGTATGCACACCCACATTCCATAATATTTGTAACTCATCGATCAATGGTCTCAAGTAAATATTCATATCTTTACCAGAGGAACGTGGACCAGGGATAAGCAATGACATAAACATGAACGGATCCTTCATACATTTCCATGGAGGTAAATTATATGGAAAAATAATAACGGGCCACATGTTATAAGAGTTGTACATATTCCCAAATGGGTTAAAACCATCAGAGACAAGACCTAACCTAACATTACGAGGGTCATCAGCGAAACGGGGGTACATGTCATCAAATTCCTTCCACTCGGTTCCATCTGCAGGATGTCTAAGTATGCCCTCTGCACCGATCCTCTTTTCATGATGCCACATCATGTCAGTCGCTGTGTGTCGTGACATGAACATTCTTTGCAGCCTGGGCGTTAAAGGGAAATACCACAATATCTTTTGAGGCACTTTCTTCCCCGTACCACGGACTTTGTATCGACTTTCACCACATATCGGACAATATTCAAGTGATTCATACTCGGCACGAAATAATACACAATCATACTTACAAGCATGAATGGATTCATATCTCATTCCTAGATCACGCAACATTTTCTTTGCCTCGTAGTACGACTTAGGCAATTCGCTTCCAACCGGTAACATTTGGCCCAGTAACTCTAGCATCATATCAATACTTTTGTTGGTCATTCTGTTGATCACTTTAATGTGTAATAATTTCACAACGAAATTCAAGATCGACATTCCAGCACCTTCAAATGGAATTTTTTTTGCCTCATCAAGTAGTTCACTAAATAAATTTTGATCATTTCCACTTAACACTGGCATTTCACCACTGACACTATGACCAAGTTGTGGACCTTGTAAGTCATGCAAAGCATCAGTTATCTCATCGTTTACAGGTTGATTGTAACTACTGCTCCCTTCACCGGAATCAATAAACCGTGATTGAGAATGATACTGCTCACCGTGATAAATCCACGTACGGTAAGTTGGTGATATTCCTGGCATGTATAAATGATTATGAACTTCATCTAACCGTTTCCTTTTCCTATTCAAATAATTTGCACATAGACACCGAACACGACCTTCTGCATCAATGTGTTGCTTTGCGACTTCCATAAACTCATACACTCCATTACGATATTCAACACTCAATCTATCCAGCGAGCTCATCCAATTTCTATCCATTTAAGCGAGATACCTAAATATAATAATATAATTATTAAATATCATATTACACTCATCAACATTATTAATTCATTAATTATTTATTTAAGCATATACATATATATTTAGTTGATAAAGTAAATAGTTTACAGAAAAATTCTATTTAGTTAATTAATTAACTTAATCTACATATATGAACCATAAACCACTAACAAAAAGTATATAATAAACACAATCATAAAAATTGAAAAATAATAAAGAAATATAAAAGAAGACTTACCTTATGGAAAATTGATTACAATTTTATTGAAAATTTGTAGGAGAGTTGTGAGGTTGCAGATGACAGATTCTGAGATTTCAGAGGATGAAAATGAAGAGAATGAGAGAAAAAACAGAGGGGGAGAAGAGTTGGTGGCATTCTGCATTTTAATCTATATTTAGCGTCAAAACAATAAATTCGACGCTAATTGTTGTAATTTTTAGCGTCGAAATAGTTTATTCGACGTTAAATGTCCGATTTTTAGCGTCGACATAAATTTAGACGCTAAAGATTAAAGGATTGTCGGTGGAATCTTCATAAACCTTTAGCGACGCTACTTAGTCGACGCTAAATGTCTTGTTTTTTGCGTCGACTAATATTTTTGACGCTAAAAGTATAACATTTAGCGCCAAAAATTATTGGAATAGTAAAATAATTTAGCGTCGAATATTTTTCGACGCTATAAGTGTACTTTTAGCGTCGATAACTGTTTTCGACGAAAAAAGTTGAATATTTGGCGTCGAAAATTATTTTCGTCGCTAAAAGCTTGATATTTGGCGTCGAATATTAATTACGACGCTAAAAGTGATTTTTAGCGTCGAAAATTGTTTCAACGCTAAATTGTTGGACGCTAAAAGCCATAATTCTTGTAGTGCTAACTCAGGATAGTTTACAAAATCAGTAATTTTCATAAATTAATAAAATAATAATTTTTAGGAAGACTCTTATATAAAACTATAGTCTCGTCAATATCATAAATTAATTATTCTCTAAAATTATAAACATAATTAGGACAATTTAGTAAAATATGAATCTATTGTTGTTTGTTTTTTCTTGAAATTTAAATCTAGTTGATTTCATTTCTAACTTTTCTTATTGCATTCCTTAATATCTTCTTCTCGAACTGTAACAAATTATAAAGAGTTGTTACTGTTAAATATATACAATAATTTTTTTTAATTAATTTCACAAAATATGATACATTGTATTAGTGATATATACAATGATGTCTCCAAGGGACATGACTTGGTGTGTATGGTCCAGAATCTCACATTGAGGTTTTGGGTTCGAATCCAGAGAGTGTGTTTCTTGTAAGAGTCTGAGACAATCGGAGGCTTTACATGCTCCGCTTAACCCCGAAAGGAGTGATTTGACGATAAAATTTCCAACGATTCCAATATATATTAAATTGATAAATTATTAATTTATCGAATAATTAATACCTCTCTAAATTAATAAAATTTTATGAGGTTTTACTGTATGTTAGTTCTTGGGCTAAGAATTCCTCTTGAATGAAGGGCTTACATTACATAACATATCATTCACAATCCAAAAAGTTCCAAAATGAAGGTGGCAATCGGCATCAAATATGAACATTATAATAAACAACTACATCATGTAAAGTGCTTATTTTTTATATGATATATATATAGCATCACATGTAAACCTTTAAGCAAAAGCCAAAAGTTGTATCTTTTGTTTGAAGTTTCTTCTATCATCATTGGACAGTATGTATGTATAAACAAGAGTGTTTAGCCTCTCTCTCTATATATATATTATATATTTGAAATCGTTGAAAATTCCGCCGTTAAATTATCCCTTTTGAATTTAAGCGGAACATATAAATCTCCAGCTATCACAGGCTCTTACAAAAAACACTCTCTGAATTCGAATCCATGATTAGCCTCTCTATATAATAGCGTAGCTAAAATATTTATCCAATTAGGTAAAAAATTGATTTTTTTTCAAGTGATGGATACTCTTTATGACTCTGCCATTATTTATTTAATTTATATGACAAATTTTATCACTCATTTTCTGCCCCTGTTAATTTGCAACTTCATGCGGCCATACCCCTCACGCCAAGTGACTCATTAATTGTATTTAAATTTCTTTCATCGTATATGTCTTCTAGTAATAGTGTATGTTTATACACACATATATATATATATAAGTTACTCGCTCTCTCATTTTATTAAGTTACGGATCAAGTAAAATGATAAAAAAAATATAAATTTTAATAAATTAAAATACAAATAACACTATATTTTGTATTATTTTTTGTTTATTAGAAAGTCAATAT
Source organism: Zanthoxylum bungeanum (assembly GCA_019454045.1). NCBI lineage: Eukaryota > Viridiplantae > Streptophyta > Magnoliopsida > Sapindales > Rutaceae > Zanthoxylum > Zanthoxylum bungeanum. The sequence goes on from SKCR01047276.1 coordinate 137,205, forward strand.
ATGCATAGTCGGCCCTTTTTAATAACACATCCCATTAATCTACAAAAATAAAAATGACGGTTTTTTTTTTACATGACAAAATACATTGTATTGAAATATGTATTTTTTTAAAAAAAAAAATTGATCCTCATTGTATTAAGATGGAGGATCTCTCACTGAAAACTTATTATATATAATTTTGGACTACTTGTGTATGTAATATTTCTTAAAATTATCAACAATTTGTATCTAGTTGTGTATATATATGGGCAACTCCTTTAATATAAAGTCTTCAAAGATGACCCAAAAATAAAGAAATGATCACACTCCACCAATATTTTGATTGAGTCTTTGCTTCACATACAAGCTTCAAAAGAGCTTGCTATCCATCCATCCATCCATTTTCATATTCTTCAAGCACTCCATTTCTATTAAGCCATGGAATATCAAAAGATCTTCAGATTCTATAGCTTCCCAATTATTATGATTATGATCAATTTTTTCTTCTTCAATGGCATCAAATCTGAAGTTTATACAGTTGGTGGTGATGAGCAATGGAACACCGGGGCCAATTTTGAGTCATGGTCACACCAATATAATTACAGCATCGGTGATTTTCTTGGTATGCATCATGTTCTTTCCCTGAGTCTTCTAATTTTTGCTTTGAGTTTATCAATATAATACAATTTTATGGTGTGTCTTTTGTGTCCGGAACCTCGTGTGTGGGTTGGCCAAGGTTTATATTATCAGCCTATATAAGAATCTTTTTTGTTTGGTCTGTTTTATATGCTCACTCGTATATGAGATTGACTTTGATATCATATAAATCTATTGGTCTAATTCAATCCAAAAACTGGCTTAAGTGTTGAGTTTTCCCTATATTATTAGCTAAATATGAATAATTCTCAACTGATGCGAGATATTTTTCCTAAGACTCCCTTCGCACATACATGCTAATGTTTTTTGCCTGATATATATGATATATCACGTGTATAGACAGTGTAGACTCATGTCTTATGCATCAGATTACCTATGATACAATATATAATTTCATACGTTTAACATAATCCAAAAACTAACTTAAGAGTTAAGTATCGTCTAATATTTTATTATTAGCCTAGACACTGCTCTTAGCCAATATGACATATTTGTCCTAACTAATATCTTTTTCAATAACAGATCTAAAAATGTTTGTCATATTGTAGTTTTCAAGTATACAAAGGGGCAACACAATGTGTATGAAGTGACACAAGCTACATACAGATCATGTGATGCAAGCAGTGGAGTGATAGCAAAATATGAGAGTGGAAATGATCAAGTCACACTCACAGAGGCAAAGAAATATTGGTTTATTTGTAATGTATCAGGCCATTGCCTTGGAGGAATGAGATTTCGCATTGATGTAAAAGAAAAACCCAACACTAATTCCACAGCAGCAGCTCCACCAACACCACCACCTGAAATATTGGAACCATCTAATTCTTTTTTAAGCTTTGCTTTTCAAAGATGGAACCTTGGGATTTACGTTGTTACATGTGTGTTTTTATTACTTAAATAATTGTACTATTGTGTTATATGAGTAATTGAATGAGATGTATCGTCCCGGGGTTTGGTGGCGTATGGTCATGGGTTCAAATTCAGAGAGTGCGTTTTTTGTAACAGCCTGTGATAATCGATGATTTTACCTGCTGTGTTTAAGTCCGCAAAATGGTGGTTTGGGGGCGATATTTTTAACGATTCAAAAAATAAAAGGAGTGAGATGTACCATTTATTTATTTATTTAAGCTATTTGACAATTGTGTTACCAAATACCCATCAATTTTTACTGAACAGTTATTGTTTTCATTTTATAATAATTGACTTAAAAGTCACACCCACCTCAATACCAAAGGAAGCTTGATCATATCTTTATTGACCATCATAGATAAATGAAAATATTTGAGTAGTTTTGTTTTATCCAACTGAAATGCCTTCGAACAAGTAAAATAATATTTCACTATTATTACAGTGAAATGTTGTTTTGCTGCCCGTCGGGCAAAACAGCATTTTCGAAAATATTTATGTACTCTGAAGCTTTCTATGACTTCTGATCAGGCAACTCTTTAGATGGGTTTCGAGTTGATTTAAGCATCGAGTCCTATTTACTTGTCAGCAGCTGCTCCCTCTTTTCTGCCATAAAAAATGAAGAAAATATATATTAGATCTCATTAAAGATTCTGTTGAGTTAGTAATAGAGAGTCACTTGTGTTTATAAGTAGGATAGATCTTTTTTGTTGAATACTTAAACATTCTTAAATCCAGTCCCAACAAGTGGTATCAGAGTTAAATTTTAATAAATAAAATATGGTGGTGGAATAATTCATGTGTATTAGATGAAAAGATCTATGTCTGATGATAGTTTTATCCGAAGGAAAATTGTTAAGTTACGTCTTATATTGATTAGTAAATGAGAGTCATTTGTACTTATAAGTAGATTAAGTCTCTCTACCCAATAATTAAACTAGTCTTTTGGGTGGATACTGAAAGTGTAGGCCAATCCTTAACAGACTTTGTCCTAACTCAAAAGCAATTACTCAAACAACAGTACTTCTACTTTGAAAACATTGGAGACAAGGCCTCTGAAACTGGTTACATTTACATTTGTAACTTCTTGACCCAAAGAATTGAAAGCTTCCATCAATCTCACAAACTCTCAAAGCATATGCTCACGCAGCACCTTAATAAAGAATTCATTTCCATCTAGTACTCGATTCACTTCCACTTAAACCTACAAATATAATCATTTTGTTCCAAAGATAATATGAGAAATTAACCTCTCGAATAAATTTCCCCAAACAATGAATTTGTTTGGTTAGTAGGAAACCAAAACAAACAAGATAAACACAAAGTTTACGTGGTTCAGCGGAGAGTGGCTCCAACCTACACTCATGAGAAAAATGAGGTGTTTTTTATTGCTGCTCGGGATCAAGATCGATCCGACCTATTACAGGGAAATGAACTATCTTAGTGATAATACACCTCGGGTCTTACACTAACCCGGTACAAGTCACTCACTTGGTCAGGTAACCGACCAACTTTCTATCTCTATCACTATTTTTTAAGCTCTTAGCTTTTTACAAGTTGTGAGATGCGAAATTTTTTAACCATTGAATCTGAATCTTCAACCCCTTTATATAAGTTTCTGAATTCACTATTTCACTGCCAATGACGTCAGCCTATGTCACCTCGCCATCATTATTTTCATGAAAGCCTAGGTTACCTCCATTTATTTATGAGCATTCTCTCTTTCCAACAGCAAAGTTCTTTTCTATCTTTTTCATCCACTTCGTCGTTGAGGCCTCCAGAACTCTAAGATTTTTGTCTCCTGCCATCGTCTTAGTGTGTTTGCTGCTTTTTGTACTCATCCTCATAGACGGCGCCAATTGTTGACAGTTTTTTCGTTCCAAGGATAATATGAGAAATTTACCCATCGAACAAACCTCCTTCAACAATGAATTTGTTTGGTTAGTAGGAAACCAAAGAAAACTTAGTAGGCAAACAAGATATATGTTGGAGTTGGTGCTTGGAGCACCAATCCGAATAATATATTGTACATTATATTTTATTATTTATTAATAAAATAACTATATTTTCATTTCAACCTTATTAATGGTAATGTCGTTTCATATATTAGATTGATATATGTATATATATAAATATGCTGAGAATGATGCTGAGAATGACATCGATTTTAGAATAGTCATGTAGTAATACTGGTCACTGGGTGGTCCGACATTATGATGATATTACTATTATAAACTATTCTTAAAGTAAATATTCATAATCGATTGTTTTGGAGGTCGAAAATAATAATAAAATTGACATTACAAATTAATTTCAAACTAAATTTCATTACAAAAGTTGTTGAATTTTTAGAAAATATAAGAATATCATTACAGTTTTGTTATAAAAAATTATAACAAAGATATTTTTATTGATATAAAAATAAAATTATAAAATTTATCACAATAAACAAACATAAAATAGTAAACTAAATGATAAACTAAAATTTTCTATATATTTTCTATGTTTTCTTCATCTTCACTTTCATTTGTTTTTCATTTTCTTCACCATCTTCATTTCCACCATTTCTTTATCTTCATATATTCTCTTACAAATAAAATAAAAATATTGGATGTTAACATAAAATATAAAAAAAATGAAACAAAATCCTCAAGGAAAAATGAACAAGAGAGGAAAGAGAGTATACAAGGAAGAAAGTGAGAATAGGAGAAATGAAAGAGTAAATGAATATTTATAAGGAAAAAAATCTTTAGCGACGAAAGCTTATTTTATCGCTAAAGGTCCTCAAATAGCGGGAATTATTTTTGCCAAAATTTTGATCTTTAGTGTTGGGGGTGGAAAACGAATTAACAAATCGAATTCATATTGAATCCTATACGAATTGAATCAAAATATGATGGATTCGTATTCGATTCGTTTATTAAACAAATCAAATACGAATATTCGTTTAATCATAATATTATTTAATAACATAATTTACCATAATTTATTTACATTAATTTATCATAAATATATAAATATGAAATATGTAATTAATATATTTAATAAAAATACCTCACCAAATATCGACAATATTATTTTTTCAATGATAATTAGCCATAATTTCTTGAATTTTAACTGGGAAAAAATAATAACTAGTAAAAGAAAATAATAAAACGAATCATAATCGAAATAATGAACTTAAATTCGCATTCGATTCGTTTAATAAACGAATCGAATCGAATCGAATTGGCTCATTTATTAAACGAATCCATTTTTCCAAACCCGTATTCGCTTTAAAACTGATTGAATCGAACAAATAAATGAATCATAACCCAAATTGACACCCCTATTTAGTGTCGAAATTTTTGACTTTTAGCGTCTAAAATTCATCGATAAATGTCAAATATTTAAATCTAATTTTAGAAGGCGATATATTCCAATTTCATGAAATCTTCTAAAAAGATTTCTGCTCAACTATTTGATAGTCAAAACCAGATGAAAGTTGCAAGGCATTATATGTGTTAGCATATGACAGATATGGATGATAACGGTTAGGCACATGATTGCCTATATAACTGTTGAAGTTCTGATTGTTCACATACTGGACTTGCTCAAAGTTTGAGTTTCCTTCCAATAACATCATATTTGTAGTCGCTGCTGATTCAATAGATGATAGTACTCGTGGATTTGTCAGGGCTGCTACTTGAGCTGATAGGGTGGAAATCTGAGCTGTAAGTGCCATAAAAGGGTCCACTTCATATATTCCAGCCACTTTGGACACCGTAGTGCGTTCACTTGACCATTGAAAATGGTTAATGGCCATTTCTTCTAACAGATTGTAAGCATCATCTGCTGATTTCTTGAATAGAGCTCCCCCAGCTGCTACATCAACCACACTCATATTCGAACCATTCAGCCCATTATAGAACAACTGAATCTGGACCTAGTCTGCATAATCGTGTTGTGGGCATCTTTGGAGTAAATCCTTAAAGCGCTCTCATTCTTCATACAGAGTCTCAGTTTCCAGCTGCTTAAATATACTAATTTCTGCCCTCAGTTGAGCTGATTTAGCTGGTGGAAGGAACCTCTCAAGAAATTTCGTGGCCATATCCTACAATGTCATGATACTCTCCGTCTGTATTGATTGAAGCCAATCCCACGCTTTATCCCGTAAAGAGAATGAAAATAAGCGTAGCCTGCTGGCCTCTTTACTCACGCCATTTATCTTTATAGTATCTACGGTCTCTAGGAACATCTTTAAGTGCCATTTGGGATCTTTTACAGATGAACCCCCAAACTGATTCATTTGTACCATGTTGATCAATGCAGGTTTTAATTCAAAATTGTTGGCGTTGATTGGTTGATGGGCAATCCCAGAATATGTATCATCAATGATCGATTTGAAGTGATATTTGATTGCCACCTGACGTGGGTTGTTCTCTCTGTTTTCAGCCGTCATTGCTTCATTTTCAATTTTCCTTTCTTTCCTTAGTCTCCTCGCTGTTCTTTCTATTTCAGGATCAAACATGAGTGAGTCAAGACTGTGGATCTTCGCATTCACTGAAGCACCAAAAGACAAAGAAAAAAAATCAATATACAAAATAAAGACAAAACTAAAAAAATAAACTAAAAACAAAAAATAAATAAAAAATTTAAATTAAAAGTAAGATTACTTGGTAATATTATTAATGTGAATTTAACAAACAATCCCCGGTAACGGCGCCAAAAACTTATTGTGATATTTTATATCGTACCGCAAGTGTACGATGTCAAGTTTTAGTATAAATCAGTGAAAGAGTGTCGAACCCACATGGATTGTGTTAACTCGCACTAAGTACTATAATTGATAATCATAACTTTATTTAGAAAATAATTTATAATGATTAAACTAAATAAATAGGATATAAAGATATTTGAGTAGGAGAGCCAATATTAGAGAGATTCTAAGTCTGATTTCATCTAACTATCCCATATGGAATTGTTATGCCATTCAACTCTTATTCAGTTGCTTTGTTTATAAGTCCAGAGTCCTAAAGTATTCACTCACTCTCCCGAGTAACAATGAAAATATTATTAATTGCAGACTTTGATATCCCTATAAATCTAGCAATCAATAGCTCATTAGCCTTATGATTCTGTATTAACGACTTCAAAGAAAATCATATATCCTCCCGGACTCTATAAGATTCCTAGGTTATTGTGGGACACAGAAACTGAGCGACGCCGTTCCTAGGCTCACGGCCTAGTTGGGAAGGATCACATAACATGGAGTCGCCACCCGGTGTGAACCGGGACAAAGATTTAAGGCCGCACTCACCCCTCGCAAGGGAAGACCTCAAACCGTTGGGTTCGGAATGGTCCCTTACTCATGTCATTTGTAATGAAAGGATTTATATAATAATTTAAACAAGCTGAAGTAACACTTATTCCTAAGGGTATCATGCTTCTAAATTCACATTTATAAAATAAAATATGCGCCTAAATATACATGTATTTCACACATATCTTGCATTGAAATTTGCATGCTTAACATATATCAAGATAGCAACTAGCATACAACTTTACTTACATATCACATTCAGGAAAAACACAAGCACACATATTGACCATACAAGCACACATGGTAAGCATACAAGCACACACATGGGCACTTTTCAAGTGGTACGTGGAATTGTAGCCCAAGTACAGACCGCACTACCGTCCATTCGGAATCGGCTACGGAATTTACGTCTGGGTTTCCATCCGATATACCGCAAGAAATAATACTCAAATGTTATCATGACACAAGCATATGAATTGTGACACATTTGCATAAGAAAGATCAACTAATAGGCAATCATGCATGAATATAATAAGACAGACTCAGTTCAGTGTGTGTGCGTTCGTGTAGCGTTCGTAAACGCGTTCGAACGAAAATGAAACAGAATGCTCACGTTCGAGTAGCGTTCGTAAACGCGTTCGAACGGAAATGACACAGAATACTCACGTTCGAGTAGCGTTCGTAAACGCGTTCGAACGGAGACGAGACAGAATGTTCACGTTCGAGTAGCGTTCGTAAACGCGTTCGAACGGAGATGAGACAGAAAGCTCACGTTCGTATGGCGTTTGTTAACGCGTTCGAACGGATACGAGACCTGACACATAATAAGGCAAAAACGCATACGCGTTCGAGTTGCGTTCGTGAACGCGTTCGAACGGACACGGACCTGATGCAATACATAAACAGAAAATAAAAGGGGCGCGGCGAAGCACTGCCGTAAAGGTGACCCTTTTGGGGCTCTTGATCTCTCAAAGAGAGGACCTTTAGACCAACATGCTAAGCCCATGCGCGTCATATCACACATGCAAGAATAGAACCAATCATATCAACCAAGTATGCCCGATTGAACACATCTTACATCCAATCCGAACACACGTCAACCGGCGCGGCAAAGCATCGTGGTAAAGGGCTTTTAGCCCCTCCCCATCGGGGATCTCACAACACACTTACTAAGCCCATGCGCTCGATTGACTTATACATACGAACATAAAGATAATAATATCAAACTAAGTATGCTCGATTGAACGTATCTTGCGTCCAACCGAACATACATCAACCGGTGCGGCGAAGTAGTGTCACGAAGGTGGCCTTTTCGGCTCTTTGTCTCACAAATGGAGGACCTTTGGACTAACTTACTAAGCCCATGCGCTTAGTTGAATCATACAAAAATAAGCAATATATTGAATTCAAGAGAAAACTAAATAAACAAAAAGCAACACAACGAAAGAGAGATGATGCCATTTACTCAAGCGGTACGTGGAGTTGTGGCCCGAGTACAGATCATATTACCGTCCATTCGGAATCGGCTATGAAATTTATGTCCGGGTTTCCATCCGATATACCGCGAGAGTTGACACATCTCTCATTCATCCAATACCCACAACATACATCATACACACAACAAATACCACAAATACAGAAAATTAATTAAAATAAATGACCAGAAAGTAAAGTGAGAATAAGTGTGAAAGATACCCTCAGGTCTAACCTTTTAAGCCGTCTCTCGGACTCACGTTCCACGAAGATCGAAAGGGGGGGTAAGGCTCCGCAACTTTTCTGGTCCGCTGGTTCAACGTCCTAGCTCACTGCTTCGCTGCTTTGCTTATTGTTCGAACTCCGTTCTGCTCCTATTCGGCTCCTGTTTTGCTGCTCACTGCACGGGCTACCTGTTTCAACGTTTTCAAAGAACTATTCCAAGTTGTGTAGGTTCTTAGTTCAATTAAAAGTGATTATTTTTAAGGTTATCTATATAGTTTTATGTTACTGTTTTTGTAAAGATTTGGGCTGTTGTTAAGGTGATTTAGGAGGTTGTTTAGGCGTGTTTTAGGGTGTGGTTTTTTGTAATAATTTTCGGTGGTGGAGGGCTGCTGTATAGATGGCTGTTTCGGCTACAGGGGGAGGTGGCTTGTGGTGGTTTCTTTGTTTTCTTGCTTGTGTATGGTCTTGGGTGTGTAGAGAGAGTCTAGAGAGATTTTGAGAGAGTTTGGGTATGAATTCTATGTGTCAATTGTGTTGTGTGAAGGAGAGGATGGCCTTGGTTAGGGGTTGTTTATATAGAGAATGGCTAGGGTTTACAAGGGAAGGGATTTGTGCATTAAATTAGGATATGATTTAGTTTTAAACAAGGAAATCAAAGGATTGAGGGGGGACAAAATATTTTACTTTAGGAAGTTGTAATATTTAATTTGTGTTGGTTAGGAATACAAATATTTTATATTGGTAAGTATCTTATTAGATTAGGAAGTCAAATATATGATTGGCTTTAATTGGTTATGATTGATTTTAATTTAGTATGTGATTTGTTTAATTTAGGCATGATTTTAGTTTAAGTTGGTAATTATTTATTTTAATTGGTAAATGATTTAAATATTTTATTTAATGTTTAACATTTAATTTAATATTTAATTATTTAATTTGGGATGTGTTTTATGGGCTTTGGGGAGCTAAATGGGCTGGGTGTGAAGCTAGCAGCAAAACCAGAATTACCGACACCGTTCGAACGTTCCCTCGAACGCTACACGAACGCCCGCAATCTGTTTCCCGTTCGAACGAAGTAACGAACGCAGCACCAACGAAGACAGTGAGCTTGCTTATTCTGAATTCCCCCTTCCGATATCCGTTTCCCGCGGCATCCGTGACTCAAAAGGTAGTTGTCTCCAAATAAGACTCATCATCGGGTTTCACATGCGAAAATGCAATGCCTACAGTTATATCCTCTAGATCTATTCAAAACCCTCTCTCTCGAGTGATAGATTTCAAACATTCATCAATATATTTGTGGCCAGCAAACACAAAGCATTAAACGCAAAAGAATATAAATAAACTTAAATCAAACTTTATATGAATTAAAATAACAAAACAACACATAAGTTCAAGCATCAATTGCATCATCATCCTCTAGAATTATGGAGTAGTTCATGACTAAAGATTAAAACAATTACAATAAGATCATGAACATGGAAATCATTAGAGTTCTAAGAAAGAAATAAGATGATAAAACCCGAATTGAATCATTTCTTGTCTCTTCTTGTCTTTCTTCAATCCTCCTCCTTGAAACTCTCTAAAAATATGTGTTTTATGACTTTATGTTTTGTATTTGGCCTCCCCATTGAGTCTTGGACGAACTAATCTATTTATAATAAAGTCTTGGAGTCATTGGGCATGTTAAACCCTAGAATTTGGTGATTTTAGGTTCCCCGCAGCGCCTCGGTGCCAAACTCTCTAGTTTTTGTGTGGGAGGCGCTGCGGCACCATTGATTTCTTCCATTGGTGCTGTGTCTTACGCTCTGCTCTTCCCGCGTGCTTCCGATGCGTCCGTATGGTCCCAAAATAAGTACAAATATCCCAAGATCCATGTATCAATGCTTCCTACAAATAAGACATAAAAGAACTATAAAATACGTTAAATGATACGGAAACTAACAAAATAGTAAGCTAAGAATGCATGAATAAATTGGTATAAACCACACTTATCAATAACTAATTCGTCGCTAAAAGTTTTAATATTTAAAAAAAACTCATGCATTCTAAAATTATATTTAAATTTTTACCACGAAATTAATTTTCAATGCTAAAATTTTACCATTTAGCGAGGCTAAAGGTCTCTTGAGCGTCGAAATTCAAATTCGACCCTAAAGGGTTGCACCTTTAGTGTCGAAATATTTGTTCGAAGCTAAATGTGCAACCCTTTAGCGTCGAAATTTATATTTGTCGCTAAAGGGTTGAACCTTTAGCGTCAAAAGAATTGTTTGACACTAAAGTTCTACCTTTTAGCGTCGAAATTCAAATTCGATGCTAAAGGGTAAACTTTTATCGTTGAAACTGAAGTTTCGACTGTAAAATATCGTTATCTACGTCGAAGTAGTTCCCTAACGCTAAATACCTATATTTTTAGCATCAAAAAATTTATTAGCGTCAAAAAGAATTTCGACGCTAAAAGTTTGGATGCTAAATGTCTTTTTTCTTGTAGTGTATCCGCCTATGTGCATTATTCTCATCCTCTTTGGGCCTAGTTAATGGTAATCTCTCAAGCGAGACGTTCGAATTCTCTTTTTCTTTATAATAAATAAAACAAAATATATAATGAATAGATTTAGATATTATTTTTATATATATATATATATATATATATATATATATATATATATATATATTATATATATATATATATATATCATTTTTTTGCATACTATATACTTATATGGCAGATTTGTTTGAATTTGAAGTAACATACATGAGCACCATAAAAAAAAAAAGTACATTAATTTATTTCTGCTAAAACAAACCACCAAATTAAGTATCTATCAGCTAATTATCAAACCTAACACACAAAGGTTACTGTGTTAAAATGTCCTTATTTTCAATCATACATAAAGAAACTGATGATTAAGATGAAAACCAAAGTTCTTAAATTTTCTATCTGATCATGTGAAGCTCTAAGAGGTAATGCTTCATTTCTAATTATAAAGATGGTGAAGATGGTGGTGATGGGTATTCATATGGTGAAGGTGGTGCTCATGACTCTGATCAGTCTCAGAAGCTCTTGCCACATTCTCAGGCCACCCTCTTGCAGGATTTCTCGTAATCTCCAGTAATGATTCCCTTACTTGATCAGCTTGAACCATCTCACTATCTCTTTTCTGCCACCAAAATAAATATTCAAGATATCATATTAGGTCTAACTAGATATAACACAAGCAAATAAATGTTCTTGTTACTTTCATATGAAATAGTTAATGATTTCGGATAGATTAATATCGCATCAAACGATCTACGTAGCCAACTCTACCTAATATAAAAGGTTTTTGTTTGATTTGGTTAATTTGGTTTCAGTTGGCTTAAAAAATCTTACCTCTACTTTGAAAACATTAGAAACAAGTCCTCTGAAGCTAGTAACATTTGCATTTGTCACTTCCAGCCCCAAAGAATTCAAAGCTTCCATTAATCTCACAAACCCACCAGGCTTATGCTCGCAAAACACCTTCACGAATAACTCATTCCCATCTAATTGCGCCACTTCAACCTGGGGCTGCAATATTCAAACAAAATTCTATTTCAGAGAGAAGTATAAATAAATTCAGTTAATGCAAGTATTAATATCAATTCAAGAGATAGGCCCTCAGGCTTGGTTCTATTTAGCTTTTAAACTTTGTTCTCATAGCTTTCGGATATGGTTCTTTCAACCTTCCAATATTATTCTCAATTTCTCATCCATTCAAGACCTAATCAATAGTGATCCGTTAAGCAGAAGCTAGTTTCCATAAAACTTATAGGAGCGCTCGGTTATATATATATTAGGAAGTTATTGAAACCTTCCGATAGGACCCAATTGATATAAAAGAAAATAAGAAAGGGTAAAAGTGTCATTTTAATTATTTAGGGTTTAAATATATATTAGGGTTTTTTGTTTGTTTTGGAGATACTATCATTTTGAAAAATTGGGAATTAGGATTGGAATGTAGGTTACCAACACCTCAAAATTGTGCAAGGGCTAGTAAATCGATTTCACCTTCAATTATTTTTATTATTTTAGTTAATTTTTCATAAATAAAAGTACAATTTAGTTTATGTTTTTGTGTGTTTTGTTATACAATTGTTGAGTGATTTGGAGGTTCCCATCAATTGAACAAACAAATAACCCTAATATATATTTAAACCCTAAATAATTAAAGTGATACTTTTATTCTTTCTTATTTTCTATTATACCAATTGTGTCCTATCACCTTCCTTATAAATTAACAAACAAAAAAATCAAGAGCTAAAGTTGAAGAAAGTAATATGTAACCTCCATTTGTTGTCCTTTGTCATTAGTATTTTCTGAATCCTGATCCTGTTTCCGAAAACCGCTATTACCCAAGTGACACCCATTGGGTTCAGTTTTGAGACCAAGATTCATCCCATTTTGGCTTAAACTCTCTGATTTCACAATGTTATTGTGGTGGTTATTATTATTCCTTTCAACTCCATCATCATCCGAATTCTCCTCCAGCTCGTCTTGCAAATCTTTCGCTTGCTTCTGTAACTGCTTCACGTATTCAATTGCATCCACAAGAATGGTAGCCCTATCCAACTGCAAACAAAGATTAAAAAAAAACACAATGGAATTAATCCGAAGTCTTCTAAGAGAAGTACTAAAGAGGATGATTTGGGGAGAATTCAATATATATGTAAAGGGTAAAGGGTATGTAAAATCTCCGGCCCGCTCGGGCCGGTGTATCGGGATGGATAAGAAAATAATTTTCTATATCCATTAGTTGGACATGTCGTATACGAGTATTGACATCTCTATTCTAATAGAAGTAAAAACCTCCGTAAGAATGGAAACCCTGCACATGGACCCAATACGTTAACATCAGGTAAAAATAAATTTTTAACTGAATGGGTCAAAATCAGATACGAATATTAATATCCCATATTATACCTGCCGTTGCATTAGTCTTTGCAAAGAGGTTGTTTCAGTTTCAAAGAGAAATACTAATAAATTAAAAGAGAGTGTCTCTGACTAATTACCTTAGTAATAATGGGAACCAAAGCTCGAAGAGCATATAGTCTATCATTGAGCTTCTTCCTCCTCTTTCTCTCAGCCATAAGATTCTTAGACTGAGGCCCCTTTCCATTTCTCCGTGGCCTATACTTTGCATCATCTTCAATATCATCAATTGGATCACTACAATCTGATATTGAATCTGACCGTCCATTGTTGTTATTATTATTATTACTCTCCGGTTTGATCATCAAGTCCTTATGATCATCATCATGATCATCATACCCTTGCTGCAGCAAATCCTTGTTTCCCAAATTAGGCTCCATAAATTGCATGTGCAAGTTTGATGCATCCATTTCTTGAGTTGAATCATGTGACCCTTCACAGAACACATCATGATTTCTGTGACCAAATTGTTGCAAAAAATTCATTGGAGAAGTAGTACTATTGCAAATACGAATTCGATCAACGGATATGTCATATGGCACATCCATATTTTCTAATGCCATGGCATGCACATCAGCTGAGGAACTAGCATCCATAATATTATTGCAGCTTATTGAGTTCATCATATTCATAGGCTCCTGCTCCATTGATATGTTGCATTGAGTTGTGATAAAATCAATCACATGGGGATCTTCCGTTACCTGCAGTGACGTAGCCAAAATATTGATTGAGTGTGATAAATTTTGATTTTCACAAAAAAAATGATAAATACGCTTCATTTTAGCGAGGGGAAAAGTAAAATTATCTCATTAACAAACTAAATTTTTCATCAATTTATAAAATATATTTTATCAAATTTTTAGATTGAGCGGGTACAATCACCTTCACTCACCTATATGTTGTGTAATATATCACAATAAACAAGTTGATAAATATGTATGAACCCCAATTGAAATAAACTAAATGAATTAAATAATTAAAAATATGAAAAATTATACTTACTTCTTTGGTGGCAAATAGCTCAATCAAGCCTCCCATTATGGGAATCAAAACCCTAGTCCAAAGTGTTTCCTCAATAACATCTAAATCAGTGCTATTAGAGAAGTTTAACCATCGAGGTTGGTTTGACATCAAGGTTTGTGTGTAAATCCTGACGAGAAAATTAATTAAACCCAATTGATGATCAGATTATGAGAGAAATTAAGGAGAAGATTATTGAAGAATTTGAATCCAGTACTGAACCGCAAATATACGTACCCCGAGTCTAGAGGCATGGAAGAAGGAAGTTGGGAAAGAAGCTCACAAGATTTGGTTCTTGGATGTGGAAATATAACATCTCTACAAGGAAGAACGGGAGAAACTTGAAAGTGAAGCTCCTCTCCACCATTTTGTGTGTTCTCAATTCCAGCACAACAACAATCTATCCACTCAGTAAACCTAATAAAAATTCCAAATTATACAAAGAAAACTCATGATTCAGTATGATATGAGAGAATTTTATTAATTGAAAAAAAGAATTACAACTCCAGACACTAGAGCCATCTCTATCAAGATGACATACTCATTTTCTGTACAATCAATAGGATCAATTAGAACAAATAGCACATTCATATTCGAGAAATACAGAAACAAAAAAAATTTGCAGCCGAACTACCAATCAACTAAAATAAGTCAAAGAAAGGACTTGGTTTCTTAACCAATATTTACCTTTGATCATCACTCAACTTCCAGAGAACACAGTAATCCCAGCCTTTCAAACCGACCAGAGGCCTTAGTCTTTCCATTAGGGTTTGAACTATTGTCATGTTACTTGCAAATTAATTATGAATTTTTTTTTTAAGGAAAAAAAACCTCCTCAAAATTTCACTCAGAAAAAAACAAAAACTAGGGTTTCTGAAATCAAACCTTACTAAGCAAGAAACAAAACAAAGTATAAAAAACAAAAGCAAGGTGCTACTTCAGTTGAAAGCAACTGTTAACTGCAGCATCATCCAAAATTCCAAACCCATATCAGCAAATGAAGGGAAAAAAAGCAAAAAGTTTTTTATATCTAGTTATGGAGTTATTAGAATGAAGAAGAAACAAAGGGTACACACAATTGACTTCTATATTTATATATATAATCTTAAAATGCTAATTTAGAATTTCTAGTTTATATTTTGGAAGCTTAATTTGGTAGGTGAAATGCAGGGCTTGCATGAGAAAGAGAGAAAGATATATATTTAATTTCAAGTTAATATAGAAAGATTTAATGTGACTTGTAATGATGGCAAGGAGCATATTGCATGAGCTAAGATGGCGTGCAAAACCCTAACTAACTTTGTAAGTTTTTAAGTCGTTTTGGTTATATATTCTTTCATGTCTCAACTACTCTTGCAACTTTGGACAAAACAAGGCATTACATTACACATCATCATTTTTTATGCAAAAAATGAGGAAACAAATCTGGCTTGATTGTCCCCTAATTAGAAGAAAGATCAACTATTCTTCAAGTAGATGGCTGAGAAAGCGAAATATCTCATCATCAACACATTTGATACATAAATATGATCACATATTTGTCATAATTTAGAACTGTTATGCCATATTTAATTTGAAGTATTAAATGAGCAATGATATAAATATTAAACAGGGACAAAATATGAAAAAAAAATTATCATAAAAATGACTTCGTTTTAGTTCTCTCTCTCTTTTTTTAATGTCAAATCTTCATTTTGTCATGATTTAGTTTACTTGGCAATTTTTGTATGGAATAATTGGTTTGAATGTCATCATGTCTTAGGATGTAACAGAAATTAGATCGCAATCACTTAGTTGTTGGGAAAAAATTATATCGGCTGTGGCATGGTGAGGTGGTGCTTCCATGATCGAATAATCACTATTTGGAGGATAAGTTAGAACAAGGGCGGAGACAAATTTTTATTTTAAGGGTGGTTAATTTTTTTCGTGTAATAGTTAGATGACAATCACTTAGTTGTTGGGAAAAACTTCTATGGGTTGTGGCATGGTGAGGTGTTGCTTCCATTCTTGAATAATCACTATTTGGAAGAACATAATAATGGTGGTTTCCATCCCGAGAAAAATTCAAATATCGAGGAGTGGTGGAACATTGATAATAAAGACTCAAGGGTCCAGAGAGACAGAATGAGTTTGACAGAGAGACCTGACCTAGTGGTATAGAAAAGTTCTCCCGAAAATAGGAGCATCATGAAGGATGAAGCAAGTTGGAATACCGACCCGATCACATAAAGGATGTTGATTTGAGAATTTTCTAAGAGTTTGTGGAACCCGACCTGATGAAATCAGTATGTGTCAACCTGATCTGGTTGAGAGAGCTGGGGGAAGCTTTGATCAGTATCACCTGCCTCGGTATAACGACCCCAGGAATGAAGATGGGATCACAGGCTGACCTGTATTGGAGTCATGTGACGTACGCCCTATGTGAGAAGATAAGTTTTTAGAAGGCTAATGATGACTGTGTAAAAGTAACATTTCTCATTGGAAGTAGCCCCTGCTAGCTGCCATAGGCCGGTGCAATGGCAGGGAGGTGCTAGAGCAGAGCCGCCATAGGCCGGTGTAGTAACAGTGAAATGGGTCGATCTGATTGGCCAATTTAATGGTAGTTGATGAGAGTTATGACTGCAATGAGGGCAAGGTTGTTAGCGACATATTCTCATGATAGATTTTGAGGACGCAACACTAGAAGCCTTCGACGCGCATTAGCGAGACATTACAAAAAGATGTCGAAACATATTGGTGGTGAAGAGCAATGAATGTGAAGACTAGCGCATATTGAAGAAAATCTTGTATAGTATTAGCTTAGGGCTCTCTTTGTAAAGTGAGTTGGTTATTTAAGTTTATAAGCTAATATGACCTATGCACATTCATATAGATGCATTAGGCTCATGTGCAAAATGTTTTAAACCTTCAAATCCTGCATTTTAGCACTGAGACCGGTATACCGGATCCCACACCGGCATACTGGTGTCCATACTCTGTTTTGAGCAAGATTGTATGCTCGCGGAAACCGACATAGTCCATACCGATCCCATACCGATCTATCATACCGACATGTCTGACTTTACATGCTCTCGAAAACCGGCATACATCATACTTGTGTTCATACTAGTATCCATACCGGTGAGCCTATATTTTGCAAGTTCTCGGAAATCGACACAATCACCATACCGGTCATCCTACCGGCATACCAGCCTCCATACCGGTCATTAAACTATTTTTGTTGGGGTTTTGGTGCGGGTGCAGCGGAAGCTCGCGGTTCGGGTGAAATCGTAATTTTAAAACTTTTTAAATTACCGAATAAATTATTCAATATCCAATATGAATAATTCATTCATATTTCACCTAAACATATTTATTCGATATCAAATAGCGACATAAATAGTTAAGAAACATCGCAAAACTTTTACGAAAATATTTTTCCGTAAAATGGCTTTTGACCGAACCGACCACCTTATGCGCATGAGGGCAGTCCAGGTCAGCCCCAACAATATTATGGAAATTCATGGACTGCCCAAACAGTGACCAATTCACTGTTTGGGCAGCCGTCACCCGATTGGCTCAAAAGTCACCCGGTAACGCCATTTTTTGCCGTTTTCGTATATTTCAACTTCGAAACAGTTTCCGGAAATTGTTCCAACACCCAAAACACATCCAATACATTTATATGACATAATTTTCATCACAATAAACCATATTTTTCCAGATCTGATTTTGTAACAAAAATTATCATTTTTCATGTTTTACATCCAATTTTCTCAATATTAATCATATTAATCACAACACCAATCCAAACCACCACCAATGAAGCACCCAAGAACAATTTTAAGCATTACAAGAGTGATTATAACACTCTAGAATGGCAAGATATCATCAAATGATCAAATTGAACAAATATTATAATAATATCATTCAATACTACTTCACACATGCACCAAGTCTCCCATTCCATCTTCCAAATCAAAAACACCCAAATTCTTAAGAAAAGAAGAAACCCTAGAATCTATCTAGATGATCAAGAACAAGAAACATGCTTTCCAAGCTTAGGGATATTGAGGATTACCTTTAATCTCTTAATTTCCATAGGCTTTTTCTTGATTTTCTTTGCTTTTTTTCTTGAATCATCAAACAAATTTGAGAGTGTTTTTGGAAGAAGGAGTTTCGGCCATGGCTTCCTTAGAAGGGAAAAAGAAAAAATTTTCTCTTTAAAAATATGCAATTGCCGACCTACTATGGGCATTTTTATCATTTTTGGAAAAATTAATTTGATCCAAAATCAAATTAATAAATCATGTCACATGTTTCCATTGAATAATAAGCATGTGTGATAACAATTACCACAAATGAAATTATCTAATTAAATTAAATATAAAGTTAAAGTAGTCAAAAATCAAATCTAACACTTTAACCTTAAATTTAATGTCATGTATAACCAATAATAATTAAACATATATTCCATAATAATTATGAAATATATATATCAATTAATCATCTAAATATTTAACATTTAAATATTTAAATAATTAATTAATATAATTATTAATCCACATTTATTTTATTTACATTAAATAAAATACGTATAAAAGTGACATGTGTCAAAATCTCATTTGACAATTAATTAATGTGTATCTAATCAAATTATGTATCAAATACAAATACACAATAATTACGATTGACCTAAAAATGCCTCTATGCATGTGTTTTCATTTAACTGTTTAAACGATTCAAATTAACTCATTTAATTCGGTGAAGTATTATGAATAATCTGTATTATTCATAACGCGTTGCCCAAGTGCTCAACGAGTGCACTTCATATTGTGGGACTCTCTAAGTTTAGATTTATCCGTCACGAAATCCAATTTCGTGTCTATAATTCACATACTCATGAATTATGATGACCATAGATAATCTCGTTAAACTATGCAAGACGATGTCATTGCATACATATAATTCCTCTGTCACGGGCTATCTATATTATACCTAGGATATAGATAAGAACGTCAAATCCTTATGGTATAATATAGTCGACTTTCAAATTTATGATCTCTAAATAACACTCGGAACTCGCTTCCAAAGGTATACCACAGCCATGAATTTACTAGATCGTAAACACGTGTAGGATACATATGCCATGTACATAGGACTGACAGATTCTATCTTGATACGCACTAGATATCATGAGCATCAGTCCACACCCAACGAACAGACGGAGGTCAGATCTAAATAGATCGGTGACGTGACTGCCATCAAAGTGTGGAGGATAACTCATATATCCACAGTGGTATCTCAAGTCGAAGGACCACTATGCTCGCTCAACTCGAGAAGATTCCTATTGACGTTGGTGTACCATATATTAGGAAATCTTCAGTGAGTCATTCAGTGTTTATCAAATAAACACCTACATGTCTATACGAATCTCCCGAGACTCACGGTTCATTGGGATAAACCTTCGAACCAAGTCACGATATACGACATGTAATGGTCTCAGCGGATTTTACTAACCGACACATGTTAGTAAATCTTGACCAGAAACTTTATTTAAGGATATACAACTTATAGTTACGCTTCCCAATGTCAATTTGATGAGCGGAAAATATATCAATATTTACCGCTCATTTTACTTAATATTTTATCGGCCGGGGGTAGCCATAATTGGAATTTAAACTTAATGAATTTAGAGTTTCTTAATTAACATATGAATATAGTTAATTGAGTTACTTTGGGTGTTTGCATCTGACCATCGGAAGAGGCTTTTGCATAATTTCGTGTTCCAGGTTAATAAACCAATATATTACACAAACATGAGATAACAATTTCATCTTTAAAAGATATTGGAAGGATTTACAACCCTAGATAGTTTTATAATATTGAAATTTCCTGTAATTTACTTTCGTACTGTTTTATTTACTTGTTTTCAGACAAAAATCATCATCCAATCAACAATCAATCTATTAGATACTCGTAAACATTTAGCTTCATAAATTAATAGCTTAGGTATTAAGTCCTTGTGGGATCGATATATTTTATACTACTTGAGCGATACGTGCGCTTACGTTACGTGAGTGATTTCACCGATCAAGTTTTTGGCGCCGTTGTCGGGGACTTATTTATCTTTTACTATTAATTTTGGGGTTAGATACATTTACTTGTGTCTAATTTTTTTTACTTATTATTTTTGTTTTCTTGTGTTTCAGATTCTCAGACACTATATGAGAAGAACCATAAGCTTTGCAATCCGGCCGCTGGACCCAGAAATTGAAAGAACCATCAGACATTTGAGAAGTGAAAGGTTTGAAGGTCAATAAGCACTAATCAATATGGAACCTGAACTATTGGAAGTTGCACCATCAATTCCTATTTGAGACAGAACTATTCTGGTGGTTGACAGATTCATTTCATGTATTGTACTTCCTCTCTTACCATCAAATATGTGTGACATCAAAACATGCATCCATATGATACAACAATCAGTTCAGTTTGGGGGGAATGCAACTGAAGATCATAATGCCCACATCAACAACTTCCTGGAAGTTTACGACACTTTCAATTACAATCGAGCGGCTGAAGAAGCAATGAGACTGCCTGTTTTCCTATATTCCTTAAAAGACAGAGCTAAGGCTTGGCTACATTCACTACCAGCAGGTTCCATCACAACTTGGAATACTTTTGCCACCAAATTTCTTGCAAATTACTTTCTCTAGCAAGAACTGCAAAGCTGAGGAATGACATCACATTCTTTGTATAATATGATTCAGAATCCCTCTGCAAAGCTTGGGAAAGATACAAGGAGTTTCTCAGAAAATGTCCACACCATGAGATTGCAAAGTGACTACAAGTCCAAACATTTTATAATGAACTTTCTGGACTAATGAGAACTACAATTGATGTTGCTGCTGGAAAAGCTTTAAATGCAAAATGAGAAGATTAGGCCTGGGACCTAATCAAAGAAATGGCCAACAATAATTCTCTGTGGCCAACAGAAAGGAGCATGATTCAACGAATAGAAGGAATTCATGAAGTTGGAGCCAACATAATAATGAAAGCCAAGCTATAGCAGATGTGTAAATGCTTGGAAACACTTAGCACGCAAGTTGTAAACATCGTCGGTGTCATAAGTTCACCATATAGAGGAGCACCAGAGGCAAACCAACATAATGAGACGGTGAATTATGTCAATAATTTTAACAAACAGTGGAACAATCCATATTCCAACACCTACAACATATGGTAGAGGAATCATCCCAATTTCGCATGGAGTAATAATTTAGGGCAAAAGAACAATCCACTACCCGGATTCCAATAGCATAACAAAGGCCAGGTGTATGAAAATGAACCAGAAATAAAAGAAATGCTTGCAGAGATGTTCAAAAAGTAAGAAGCCAAGTACAATGCTATGTTTCAAGCCCAAGCATCATTCAATCAAAGCCAATCAGCATCTATAAAGGCACTGGAAATCAAATAGGACAACTGGCCAATGCTCAGAGTTACAGACCTCAATGTACCATTCCTAGCAACACAGAATCAAATCCAATGAACCGAGGGAAGAGCAATGTCAAGCCATTACTTTGAAAAACGGTACTGAGATCAACAAAAATATTGGAGTCAAGGCATCCATTGAGGAAGTTCCAAAAGAAAGCAGCGAAATAGAACTAGAGATGGAAGAAAAAGAGACAAAAGAAAATGATCGAGAAAAATTCACTTCACCTCCACATTTTCCACAGCGTCTCTAGAAAAGTAAACTAGATAAGCAGTATGCTCGATTCCTAGAGATCTTCAAAAAGTTGCATATCAACATTCCATTTGCAGAAGCATTATAACAAATGCCCAACTATGTCAAATTCATGAAAGATATTTTGTTACGAAAACGGAGATTGGGAGATTACGAGACAGTAGTATTGATAGAAGAATGCAGCGCTGTCATTCAGAGGAAGCTTCCCCCAAATTTGAAAGATCATGGCGGTTTCACCATTCCTTGCACCATTGACCGGTGCGTAATCACACGCGTATAACGCAAGCGCACGTATCCTTCAAGTAGTATAAAAAGTATCGATCCCACGAGGACTTAATATCTAATCTATTAATTTTATAAGGTCAAATGATTACTAGTATCTAACAGGTTGTTTGATTGATTTGAAAAGGTGACGATTCTAAATTTAAAAATAAGTAAATAAAGTTGTTCGAAAGTAGGTTTAAGAAAATTCAATATTAAAAACTATTTAGGGTTGTGATTTCTTTGCAATATCATTTTAAAGATGAAGTGGTTATCTTATAGTTGGGTAAAATATTGATTTATTAACTTGAAACACTAAATTATGTAAAAGCCTCTTCCGATGGTCAACTACAAATATCCAGTATAACCCAATTGAACCATATGTCTATGTCAACCAAATTACCTGGATTCATTAAGATTAAGTTCCAATTATGGCTACCCTCGCCCGACAGGTATATTCCTATTCTGTAAGGAAATCTATTAAAGGGTTATCTATCCTCAAGGAAGATCGTGAGCTATTGAGTTAAGGTCTTAAACTAAAAATCCCTATGTCTAGTTCATTTTAAGTTTACCAGTTCAATTTTATTAATGGCCAGTTAATAAAAAGCATTAATATTAAGACTCAATAAATAAACTTTTATATTACTCAAACTATAATTTAACCCATTATAAACCGGGTCATTGGATTTCATCACAACCCCAAATAACTGGCTTAGTTACGACACATATTTACAAGTAGTAAAAAATAAAAGACATAAAGTAAAATACTAAAAATTAAATACTGAAAAGTAAATTGTTGAAAAGTAAATAAAGTAAAAATAAAAGTAAAAAGTAAAAAAAAAAATTACTGAAAGTAAATTGCTGAAATATAAATTGCTGAAATTAAATAAAGTAAAAGTACAATAAAAGAAAATGCTAGGGTTAGAGGATCAACTTTTATTACTACTATTTTAGATATCTCCCTTAATATAATATATTAACTTTGCGTGATAATTACCAACCAGCCATATAGGCGGTATCCTGATTAAGTCAAATTAATAATTAATTACCAACCGACCAACCAGGCGATATCCATACTTAGTCAGGTTAAAACCAATTTATAATTAATTTCCAACCGGTCAATATAGCGGTATCCTCATTAAGTCAGGTTTTAAATAGTTTATATTTTATATTTAAGGGAGATTAATCTAGATAGCAATAATAAAATCTTTACCTTTTACCCCAGCAAGGGTACATCCTCATTGCTTGAAAAATAAAAACTGCAAAAGTAAAGAAATAAAATGTTTGTGCGTAAAAGTAAATTGCGGAAAGTAAAAACTGAAAAGTAAAGAAAAGAAAGTGCGAAAGCGGAAATTAATTACTGGAAGCTGTAAATAAACAAACAAAATACAATCTTCTTATTTATTCATTAGGAATTTTCAAAGAAGAAAGTATGAATTTTACAAATGAAATGGCTTGGTATTTATAGGCAAAATTTTGCCTCCATCAAATCATCCACCAAATCCATTATTAATTGCTCCACTAATTGCTCCACCAAATCTATTATTAATTGCTCCACTAATTGCTTATCATGTTTGGTGGTGATTTGATAATTTTTGTTATTTATTTATTAATTTATTTTTTGCTTTGAAAATGATTGAAAGTGACTTTAATAATTACACACAACACACTTCTGGATAGTTCATCAATTTCGGGCATGAAATCTTTAGAATTAGAAATTATTTTGTCTTTCAAAGTTGTAGATCATTGAGTCTTCTTTAATCTGGAACTTGAATCAGCTCAATCCGATATCGGAGTAAAACGTTATGCCTAAAATACGACAGATGCGCAAAACTGGAATTTCCAAAACTGCACTTCGTTAAAACGTCCTTTCAAGTTTCCAATCTCCAAAATTAATATGTCAAGTCCAATTTTTGCCCTTATTTGACCCACATTTCGTCCTAAATGATTTCATTGTGTCCCAATATTATTTTATCTGCAAAATAAACTAAAACACATCAAAACGTTCATCAAACCCGAGAAACTAAACAAAATATTAAGTAAAATGGGCGGTAAATATTGATATATTTTCCGCTCATCAACCATATGCGAACATTACTTCGGTAAGGCTTTGTGTGATTTAGGTGCAAGCATTAACTTGATGCCTTTGTCTATTTACAGGAAACTGCAAATTGGAGAAGTAATGCCCACCTCAGTTACTCTGCAGCTTGCCGACAGATCGCTCACATTTCCGAGAGGTGTAGTGGAAGATGTATTGGTTAAAGTCGACAAATTCATTTTCCCTGCAGATTTCATTATCATTGACATGGAAGAAGACAGAGATGTACCTATCATCCTCGGAAGACCATTCTTGGTTACAGGTCGAACTGTTATTGATGTACAAAAAGGAGAACTAACCATGAAAGTGCAGGACTAAGAAGTTGCCTTCAATGTTTTCTAAGCCATGAAATTCCCGAGTGATGAACAAGAGGAGGAATGTTTCAGAATTGATATTGTAGATAGTATCATCCAAGATACTGATGCAATGCAACTTCCCACGGATAAACTTGAAGCTTGCATCACCAACATGACTAACAACGAACTAGATGATGAAATTCTGGAATGTATCAACTATCTTGACAGACCTTTTCACTTCAAATCGACACCACAAGTGGAAGGTTTGAAACTACCGAAAAAGGAGTGAATCAAGCCTTCGATTGAAGAACCACCACAACTGGTACTAAAGCTACTTCCAAGCCATCTCAGGTATGCATTCTTAGGAAACTCTTCTGATTTACCTGTGATTATTTCTTCGTTCTAACATTGGAGCGGAAATATAAGTTGCTGAGAGTGTTACGAGAACACAAGAAAGCCATTGGCTGGACTATAGCGGACATTCGAGTCATTAGCCCATCATTTTGCATGCACAAAATTCTGATGAACGACGAGTACAAAGCCACAGTGGAGCATCAACGGAGGCTAAATCCAATCAAGAAGGAGGTCGTGAAGAAAGAAATTATCAAATGGTTGGATGTCGGCATCATCTACTCCATCTCTGACAGCACGTGGGTGAGTCCTATGCAATGTGTGCCAAAGAAATGAGGAATTAATGTAGTCACAAATGAAAAGAACGAGTTGATTCCAACAAGAACAGTGCTGAAGAGTATGCATGGACTACAGGAAGCTGAACAAAGCAACAAGAAAATATCATTTCCCGTTACCATTCATTGATCAGATGCTAGACAGATTGACGGGACATGAGTTCTATTATTGTTTGGATGGATACTCGGGGTACAATTAGATTATCATCGCCCTAGAAGATCATGATAAAACCATTTTTACATGCCCGTATGGTACTTTTTCTTTCCGCATGATGTCATTTGGATTATGTAATGCTCCTACTACATTTCAATGTTGCATGATAGCCATCGTCTTAGACATGCTGGAACAAAGTATATAGGTTTTCATGGATGATTTCTCTGTGTTTGGAGACTCGTTCGATCACTGCTTGTAAAATTTGGAAAAAGTGTTATAAAGATACGAAAATACCAACCTAGTACTCAACTGGGAGAAATGCCACTTCATGGTGCATGAAGGCATTGTTCTGGGACATCGGATCTCACAAAAGGGAATCGAGGTAGACAAAGCAAAGATCGAGACAATTGAAAAACTACTTCCACCATCATCTGTCAAAGGGATTCGGAGTTTTCTCGGACATGCAGGATTTTACAGGAGATTTATCAAAGACTTCTCCAAGATTGCTAAACCTTTATGCAATCTGCTGGAGAATGATGTGTCTTTCAACTTCACCAAAGAATGTCACAAAGCTTTTAAGGTCTTGAAACAAAAGCTGGTCTCTGACCTCATAATAGTAGCATCAGACTGGACTCTTCCATTTGAGGTGATGTGTGATGCTAGTGATTTTGATGTAGGTGCAGTTTTGGGACAACACAAAGCAAAAATTTTCTATATCATTTACTACTCGAGCAGAACTTTGAATGAAGCACAACTCAACTACACAACAAGTGAAAATGGGCTTCTTGCAGTTGTGTTTGCTTTTGATAAATTCTGCTCATATCTGCTGGGTCCCAAGATGGTAGTCTACACAAATCATTCAGCAATAAAATACTTGATCACGAAGAAAGATGCCAAACCTAGATTGATTTGTTGGGTGCTTTGTTAGACATTATGACCCATAACGTCACTGTTTTGTAAATGATATTGTATTATTGTACAAAATTAACTATGTGATAATGAAATTGCCTTTTGCCGTTTTGTAATTATTTACTTTGATATATAAATGGCGAAAGTCCATATGATTAGTTCCGTATTGAGATGATATGAGACAGTATCAATATAAAAGGTTTAATCATTAAATATCCCTAGTCGGAGTATTATCGAGATCGGACATCGATAATGCGGAATAGACTAGTATTGCACTTGTGCGCGTTGTGAGGGCACAACGGCATAGTTCTCATATATTTAAGTATAGGATACTTATGCAAGTGCGATAGGAGGTTGTGTTTTACCGATGGTATGGAAAACAGCTTCGCTCTGGATAGACCCCGCGGATCCCATTGGTAGTATGTCTGCGTGTCTATGGGAGGCCGCATCAGGGTAGGTGTATATGGTCTTAACCTGAGACTTGCATCGCTAGTACTTGCGACAATCGGTAAACTTTGGTTTTGGTGGTTCGGGCTTTAACCGGTTCTGTGTACACCTCTTCTGGGTTTATCGAGAATCGTAGTGTGCTGGGTGTGATGTCAAGATGGAAGTATCACTTCAGACATATGGAGATGATGATCGCGTAGGATACAGAACTAGTACTCTATAAAAAGGTTGCAACCGTCGGGACAATATGACCAGGTCAAGATTGTCCGATTTAAAGAGACTAGTTATTTGATGTCCGATATATGTTTCGTACGGGGCAGACACATTTCCAGCCCCAGGCCTAACATGTGATCGTCCGATACTGGATCGATGTACGCAATACTACGATATACTACGCTTGATAAAGATCTAATATTCCAATAAGAATATTTCTGGAGAATTGGGTAGGCATGGCGCTTTGCTAGAAGCCAACCTTGTCTTGTAAATCGGTAAAAACGTAGTACGAGGTACGTACGTGTTCGGATTATCCGACGACCTTATTTACTGCCAACATATCCGGAGATCTCTTGGGTCGCTTCCTGAAGATTCACCTATGATATTTGATTCGAACTTTATTAATCTTGGATTAATTACGGAGAAACTTTATCTTGGATAAAATGCCTAATTTAGAGAGAGAACGATTAATTTGGAATTAATCGATAAAATAATATATTCGATATATTAAACGAAATTAGATTTCGACGCGGAATTAAAATCGGATTTTAATTCGGGCAAACGAATTGATTTAGAATTAATTCGTTAGCGACGTGAATAGTGATTTCGCTAGGCATAATTATTTAATTTACGTCGCGACGGAAATTCGTTAATTCGGAATTAGCGAAACCGAGCCCGAAAGTGTTTGCGGACACATTCGTATTTTGAAATGAATGGGGCCCGCAAGTCACATCGCGAAGTCACATCACTTGACATGACTAGTTGATAGATATCACAAGTCACCTTTATTGAGTGACACATTGTCACTGTTCATGAAAGAAGTTGGTGAGGCCATTTAATGGCTTTTTGGAGGGAAAATGTTTTTGACTTTTGGAAAGGTATTTACCAAATATTTTGGTAATTATTTTTCATAACTCGTTTTTAGAAAACAAAGAGAAAAACTAAAAAAAAAAAAACAAAAGGCTTCTCTCCTCTCTCTCTTGCTCACGCCGTGAGCTTCCAAAGGCTAGAAAGAATTGAATTTTCTTTTACTCCTTTTGCTAGCACATTGAAGGATCAAAGGAGGTGATAGGGAAACAACCTTAGAGCTTGGTATACAAAGAAAGCTTGGAGCTTCTTCTTCACTTCCACCTTGGCCGAAAGTTTGAATCTTGGAGACTTAAAGATTTTCTTCATCACTTTTCATCACATGCTTTGTAAGTATGATTCCGCCATGCTTCAAGTTTACATATATAAATCATGTGTTTCATTTGCTTATACTTTATTTGGGACTAATATTAGAAACCAACAATGGTATCATAGAGCCATGTTTAAGCATGAAATACATTAGGGTTAATTGGGGTAAAATGATTGAAGCATGTTCTTGTGAAATTTGATGATTAAGTATGCTTATATGTATGTAATATGATGTTATACATAATCAATTTTGAGAAAAATGCATTGGATGATTTTTCCCCAAATTTGTTGCCTTGGCCGAATATGAAGGTCCTTGCATTGGATTGGAATTTTTTGTGTATAAGTTCATTAGATGACTTAAAACATATACGGGACGTAGATTAGTGATTCAATCGGATTGAAAAACAAATCGAACCAAAAAATCCATCTTGGCCGAATGCAATATGACATGTTAAAGGACTTGATTTTTGTTCAAATAAATGTTGGACATGTGTTTTGAACAAGTGATGATTAATAAATTAAATTGGTGTTTTGGAAATATTTGGTTTAATGAATTAATCATGGATTTACACTTTAATTAATTGAATTTTAAAATTTGGAATATTAAAATTTAATTAATGGGCTTAATTGTAAAATTGGGCTTGTATTATTATATTTGGGCATAATGGGCTTGGTTGGGCCAAGTAGATTTGGGCCAAAAGGATGGATCCAATTTGGGCTTAAATCACTCCATTAAGTCCAAATATATCAAATGGGCTTTAATGTTTAATTGGGCCTTATGGGCTTGAAATTGATTTTATGGCATTTAAGGGTGATTCCTTATTTGGGCTTGGTAATTGGGTTTGACCCACATTGACCAAAGCCCAAGCCTTAATAAATCAATTGAAAGCCCATTGGACTTTAATAAACAAACATTGGATGTTAGTTGGGCTTTGAGACCCAATTAGATTAGATTTAGAATCTAAGTCTTTAAAGCACATTAAAAGTGTAAACATTTAATTTGGAATTAAATGAATTGAATTAGTATTGAATACGACTTAAATTGGATTTAACAAGTAGTTCGATATAATTCTTGAATTCGTACCTTATGTACTTATTCTCAAACGAGTTGGACTCGCGCAAAATCAAAACCGTTGTTTGAACATTGGATGATCACTTAAACAAAGACTAATTAATTGGATTAGATTGGTTGTATAGCATGTCTTGATTGAATATATATGTATGTGATGAATGAATAGTGTATATCGGATGGATATTAGAAGGGAAAAGGGTAATTCTAGAAATTATTGTAAATTTAGAATTTATAATTTGGACCTGCGTGTCCAGCCTTATCTCTTTTATCTCTTTGTATTCTCTTCTCACCTAATTCCCCTCAATGTAAATGAGGTTTCTCTTATTGTATTATGTAATTGTTGGGTAGAAGTAGAATAGTGCTAGCAATGAGAGGAAATGAGTGATTTGTTCTAGGAACAAGTTGTTTTATATATCCATACGCATATCACTATTAATTTACTTTACGCGCTTTATGATGTTTTAGAAGCATGCTTAAGGGTGTATGATGATGAGACCTAACAAAGATAATAAATTGGTTGCCAATTACGCAAAAATCCCTCAATCTATATTAAACGATTATCCTTCCGTTGAATGATTCTTGTTCAAGATCCAAAGTTGGCATTGGTTTGTTGGCCAAAGTCAAGGCCTTTGTCAATTGAGGATGTACTTAAATCATGAGAGTTTTGTTCCACATCGGTGTCTTGTCCAAGTTGTGATTTGTTGGCCAAAGTCAAGATCAATTCTTGTCCAATGACATTGATTACGAAACTTTCCTTGTCAATGGGTCCCGCTTAACTGGAATCATTAGGTTTGTTGTGCCAAAGCCAAGGCCTAGATGATTCGGAGGATATGTTTAGGAAAATGTATTAGATACATTGGCATAAGTAATGTACATATGTTTTGGACTTGGATGTCCACCTAACCGGATCTAGGAATTAGATTAGATCCAATTGATCTTTGAGATCTACCTAGTTAAATAGCATACAGCTTGTTGGCCAAAGTCAAGGTTGTGTGTTATTTAACGGGATCATAGCCCACTAGGAAATAGGATTTCCCGAGTTCTCAACAGAGGGTTAGAGACTTGATGAAAATAGTGGGAGGCTAAGTATTGAATTTGCAATTTCGTTCAGATACTTAGCCTTACGCGTCTTTCAAAATTATTTCGTCTATTTATTAAAATTAGTTGGACTAATACATTGTTATTTTTTCTTGTAACAGTTTGATTGTACCCATTTTATCGTTAACTAGATAGTTGGACTATCGTAGTTGAGATGGCAAGCAAGGGAAATGTCCGAGATCATCATGGGTGACAATGTCTTTAAGGGCACAAACTTCGCTGATTGGGAAATGAACCTGAGGATAGTCATTGGGGCTGAGAGGCTGCTGTACACTATACAGATACCTCTCCCGCCTAAACCCACTGAGCCACTTGAGCTGGAGTTATGGAAAACTCACAGCGAGGATTGTGACACAGCTCAGTCTGTTATGTTGGCTTCGATGACTCAGCACTTTCGTCGCCAGAATAGGGACTTGGATCCATATAACATGATGGCTAGACTGTATGATCTCCACCGCACTAATAAGCGGATGGAGAGGTACGAGTTGGTGAAGAAACTCTTCCGCGCCCGAATGACTGAAGGCGCATCAGTTGAGGCCCACGGGACTCAAATGATCGCCGATATTGATGAGTTGGCCAAGATGGGAATAGTCTTGGAGGCTGAGCTGACCGTAGACATGCTCTTACAGTCACTTCCTGATTCTTGGAAACAAATCATAATCAACTACAAGTTGATGGACACGGATGACACTCTTGGAGAGTTGTTATCCATCTTGAAGGAGTCTGAAAAAGAACTCCAAAAAATGGGCAAGCGCGAGGCGCACTATGCATCGACCTCTCAGGCGCCAAGGGCTGGGCCCAAGGCAACTGGAGGGGTGAGGAAGAGGAAACATAAGAACAAGGGTAAAGGCAAGTTGACAAAAGCTTCTGGGAAGCCAATGGACAAGTCTCAAGATGTCTGCCTCAAATGCGGCAAAAAGGGTCACTGGAAACGTGACTGCCGAATGGGCAAGGGACAAGGGAGGATATCAAGGCAGGCAAGGCACTAGCCTCTGGTATGTTTGTTATTGAAATAAATATGACTACTTCTAGTTTTAAAAATTGGATTTTTGATTCTGGTTGTGCTGCTCATATATGTACTGATTTGCAGGATCTGCAGAATAGCAGGATGCTGGCTTCAGGGAAGGTTGATCTACGAGTCGGAAACGGAACTCCAGTTGCTGTTTTGGCTGTAGGGACTTTTGTTTTGGAACTGCCCTCGGGGCATGTACTTAAACTTTTGAACTGTTATTATATACCTAGTTTGACTAGGAATATCATATCTGTATCTTTGTTAACCCAGCATGGATACACTTTTGTATTTAGAAACACTGGGTGTTATTTGTATAAAGATGATGCAGAAATTTGCACTGCCGTTGCAAATAATGGTCTTTACATTTTGAATATAAATGAATCTCCTAAACATAAAATAACAAACAAAAGGCTCAAAAGGAGTAATCTAAAAGATGAAGCTTACATGTGGCATTGTCGTATGGGACACATCAACAAGACTCGCATATCCACACTTTCGAAGAGTGGGTACTTGGACGGATTTGATCTTAATTCATATGATGTCTGCGAATCTTGTCTTTTAGGCAAAATGCCTAAATCACCTTTTAGCGGTAAAGGTGAACGTGCCACAAAACTGTTAGCCCTCGTTCATAGTGACGTATGTGGGCCCATGTCTAGCCAGGCTAGAGGTGGATATCATTACTTCGTAACCTTTACGGATGATGCATCTCGTTATGGTTATGTGTATCTAATGAGACACAAGTCGGAAACTTTTGAGAAATTCAAAGAGTTTCGACACGAAGTAGAAAAAAAAACAAGCAAGAGTATTAAGACATTACGGTCGGATCGTGGTGGCGAATACTTAAGTTATGAGTTTCAAGATTACTTGAAAGAATATGGTATTCTTTCACAGTGGACTCCTCCTGGAACACCGCAATTAAACGATGTGTCTGAACGGAGAAACCGTACCTTGTTAGACATGGTAAGGTCGATGATGAGTCGCACTGAGCTACCAATATCCTTCTGGGGATACGCATTAAACAGTGTTGTACTTATTTTGAATAAGGTTCCGTCAAAGTCTGTTGAACAGACTCCATATGAGATATGGACAGGAAGGAAACCAGGTTTCTCTTTCCTGAAGATTTGGGGATGTTGGGCATATGTTAAACGTTTGGAAGGTACCAAACTAGAACCCAAATCAGATAAATGCCTTTTCGTGGGATATCCTAGGGAAACAAAAGGATATTACTTCTATCACCCACAAGAGAGCAAAGTATTTGTTGCTCTACATGCATTTTTCCTTGAGAAGGAATTCCTAGATGCAGTGGTAAGTGGGAGGAAAGTGGAGCTCGATGAAAATCGTAGTGATACTATTCCTGGCAATGAATCAACGACGGAACATGAACAGACCATCTGGGATGAGTCTGTACCACAATCTTCATATACACAAGGACCGTGTAGGTCGGAGAGAGTCAGGACAGTACCTGAGAGGTATGGGTTCCTGATCTCGCCTCATGTAGATATTAATCTTATTGAGGAAAATGAACCGGCTACGTATGAGGAAGCGATACAGAATATTGATTCCGCTTTATGGCAAGAAGCCATGAAGTCCGAGATGGATTCCATGTATGCCAACCAAGTTTGGACACTGGTTGATGCACCAGAAGGCGTAAAGCCTATTGGATGCAGATGGATCTTCAAGAAGAAGACCGACATGAATGGCAACGTGCAAACGTACAAAGCTAGGCTTGTAGCAAAGGGGTATCGTCAACAATATGGTATTGATTATGACGAAACTTTCTCACCCGTTGCCATGATTAAATCCATTCGTATAATGCTTGCAATAGCTGCATATTTCGATTACGAGATATGGCAGATGGACGTTAAAACCGCTTTCCTTAACGGAAACCTTTTGGAGGATGTTTATATGCAACAGCCTGACGGTTTTATCATACCTAGACTTGCAAACAAGGTTTGTAAGTTAAATCGATCCATTTATGGATTGAAGCAAGCATCACGGTCATGGAATCAACGTTTTGATGAGATCATAAAAGAATATGATTTCGTGCAAAACGCAGATGACCCTTGTGTATACAAGAAGGTTAGTGGGAGAGCACTGACTTTTATTGTCCTTTATGTCGACGACGTATTGCTTATAGGCAATGACATTCCCATGCTAACGTCGGTGAAAGCTTGGCTTTCATTAAAATTATCCATGAAAGATTTGGGAGAAGCAGCCTTTATTCTGGGAATAAAGATCTACCGGGATAGATCTAGAAATCTGCTTGGACTCTCCCATAGTACATATATTGACAAAGTGTTGAAGCGATTCAACATGGATCAATCCAAGAGGGGATTGATGCCAATGTCACGAGGTATCTTTCTGTCTAAAGACATGTGTCCTAAGACTCAAGAAGAGAGAGATAACATGAGTCGGATACCGTTCGCCTCGGCAGTCGGATTGATCATGTATGCCATGATATGTACGCGACATGATGTGTCATATGCTTTGAGCATGTGCAGTCGCTATCAGGCCGATCCAGGTGAAGGTCATTGGATGGCAGTTAAGAATATCATTAAGTATCTTAGACGAACTAAGGATGCTTTCTTAATTTATGGAGGTGGAGAACTTGAGGTATATGGGTACA
Organism: Zanthoxylum bungeanum; assembly: GCA_019454045.1. Classification (NCBI taxonomy): domain Eukaryota; kingdom Viridiplantae; phylum Streptophyta; class Magnoliopsida; order Sapindales; family Rutaceae; genus Zanthoxylum; species Zanthoxylum bungeanum. The sequence goes on from SKCR01047276.1 coordinate 171,492, forward strand.
CCGATGCAAGTTTCCAAACCGACAAGGACGACTTCAAGTCGCAATCGGGGTACATTTTTTGTTTGAATAACGGAGCAGTGAGCTGGAAATCTTCCAAGCAAGATACTATTGTCGATTCAACAACAGAAGCGGAGTATATCGCTGCGTCGGAAGCAGCAAATGAGGCAGTTTGGATCCGAAAATTCCTAATCGGATTAGGAGTAGTTCCGTTAGCAGCTGAGCCCGTTCCATTGTATTGTGACAATAACGGGGCTATAGCACAAGCTAAGGAGCCAAGGTCTCATCAACGATCCAAGCATGTTCTTCTTCGGCGTTACCATCTGATTCGGGAGATTATACATCGCGGCGATGTAAAGGTCGAGAAGGTCGCATCGGATGACAACATTACAGATCCGCTGACGAAGGCTGTTCTTCAGCATGTGTTTGAACGACATATACATAGTTCAGGTATTAGATGCTTGAGTGACTGGCTATAGGCCAAGTGGGAGATTGTTAGACATTATGACCCATAGCGTCACTGTTTTGTAAATGATATTGTATTATTGTACAAAATTAACTATGTGATAATGAAATTGCCTTTTGCCGTTTTGTAATTTATTTACTTTGATATATAAATGGCGAAAGTCCATATGATTAGTTCCGTATTGAGATGATATGAGACAATATCAATAAAAAGGTTTAATCATTAAATCCCTAGTCGGAGTATTATCGAGATCGACATCGATAATGCGGAATAGACTAGTATTGCACTTGTGCGCGTTGTGAGGGCACAACGGCATAGTTCTCATATATTTAAGTATAGGATACTTATGCAAGTGCGATAGGAGGTTGTGTTTTACCGATGGTATGGAAAACAGCTTCGCTCTGGATAGACCCCGCGGAATCCATTGGTAGTATGTCTGCGTGTCTATGGGAGGCCGCATCAGGGTAGGTGTATATGGTCTTAACCTGAGACTTGCATCGCTAGTACTTGCGACAATCGGTAAACTTTGGTTTTGGTGGTTCGGGCTTTAACCGGTTCTGTGTACACCTCTTCTGGGTTTATCGAGAATCGTAGTGTGCTGGGTGTGATGTCAAGATGGAAGTATCACTTCAGACATATGGAGATGATGATCGCGTAGGATACAGAACTAGTACTCTATAAAAAGGTTGCAACCGTCGGGACAATATGACCAGGTCAAGATTGTCCGATTTAAAGAGACTAGTTATTTGATGTCAGATATATGTTTCGTACAGGGCAGACACCATTTCCAGCCCCAGCCTAACATGTGATCGTCCGATACTGGATCGATGTACGCAATACTACGATATACTACGCTTGATAAAGATCTAATATTCCAATAAGAATATTTCTGGAGAATTGGGTAGGCATGGCGCTTTGCTAGAAGCCAACCTTGTCTTGTAAATCGGTAAAAACGTAGTACGAGGTACGTACGTGTTCGGATTATCCGACGACCTTATTTACTGCCAACATATCCGGAGATCTCTTGGGTCGCTTCCTGAAGATTCACCTTTGATATTTGATTCGAACTTTATTAATCTTGGATTAATTACGGAGAAACTTTATCTTGGATAAAATGCCTAATTTAGAGAGAGAACGATTAATTTGGAATTAATCGATAAAATAATATATTCGATATATTAAACGAAATTAGATTTCGACGCGGAATTAAAATCGGATTTTAATTCGGGCAAACGAATTGATTTAGAATTAATTCGTTAGCGACGTGAATAGTGATTTCGCTAGGCATAATTATTTAATTTACGTCGCGACGGAAATTCGTTAATTCGGAATTAGCGAAACCGAGCCCGAAAGTGTTTGCGGACACATTCGTATTTTGAAATGAATGGGGCCCGCAAGTCACATCGCGAAGTCACATCACTTGACATGACTAGTTGATAGATATCACAAGTCACCTTTATTGAGTGACACATTGTCACTGTTCATGAAAGAAGTTGGTGAGGTCATTTAATGGCTTTTTGGAGGGAAAATGTTTTTGACTTTTTGGAAAGGTATTTACCAAATATTTTGGTAATTATTTTTCATAACTCGTTTTTAGAAAACAAAGAGAAAAAACTAAAAAAAAAAAACAAAAGGCTTCTCTCCCTCTCTCTCTTGCTCACGCCGTGAGCTTCCAAAGGCTAGAAAGAATTGAATTTTCTTTTACTCCTTTTGCTAGCACATTGAAGGATCAAAGGAGGTGATAGGGAAACAACCTTAGAGCTTGAAATACAAAGAAAGCTTGGAGCTTCTTCTTCACTTCCACCTTGGCCGAAAGTTTGAAGCTTGGAGACTCAAAGATTTTCTTCATCACTTTTCATCACAAGCTTTGTAAGTATGATTCCGCCATGCTTCAAGTATTACATATATAAATCATGTGTTTCATTTGCTTATACTTTCTTTGGGACTAATATTAGAAACCAACATGCTCTGCTGCAAGAATTTGATGTGGAGATCCGAGACAGGAAAGTGACAGAAAACCAAGTGGCAGATCATTTATCGAGGCTCGAGAATGGAGAAACAGCTGGCAATGAACTGACAATCAAAGAAACTTTTCTAGATGAACAATTGTTTGCCATGAAACAGCAGAATATCTCTTGGTATGCTGACTATGTATACTACATAGTATCAGAAAAATGGCTATTGGAATGGACACATCAGCAACGAAAGAAATTATTCAAGAAAATCAAACATTATGTTTGGGATGAGTCGTACTTGTTCAAACACTGTGCTGATCAATTATTAAGACGTTGTGTTCCACAAAATGAGGTCAATAATGTCTTGCAGCATTGTCATTCATCACCATACGATAGACACTTTAGCGGAAATAAAATTGTAGCCAAAGTCCACTCTGTTTAAAAATGCTTACTTATTTACTCTTCAATGTGAAAGGTGCCAGATAACGGGAAATATTTCAAGGAGAAATGAAGGACCTATTCAAAGCATTCTGGGAGTGGAGATATTTGATGTATGAGGGATTGATTTTATAAGACCCTTTGTTCCATCATTCGAAAAACTGTACATACTAGTTGCAGTATACTACGTCTTCAAATGGGTTGAAGCAATAGCACTGCTTTCACGGAGAAAATAAGACTTTGGTAAAAATTTTACCTCACAAAATATCTCATTATTACATTATTAATGACAATGTCGTTAGGATATATAACACTAGAAAGAAATTGTACACTCTCACTGACCCTATTATCAAATATGTATTTTCTAAACTTTGATAAAATCAGATAATCTGACAGTTATCAAAATTAGAAAACACAGATTTCTGGAAAGCTTATCTGAGTCTACAATAGGCTCTATAAGCTAGTATATCAAACTGTGATATTAGCATAATACAAAATCCAGGGCCATTCTAGAATGAACTCTTCAAACAAAGAAATCACAATGGATCTCTTATTCGAAGAAAGCATTCAGGAACGCCACTGTACATTCTTTAGCCAAAATACATAGTTTAATATCAATACTAACCAACATATCCTTAATTGTTCAATTAGTGCGACTAGAGACAAGTTTTCTCAGAATCTACAATAGATTACTGAGTATAACTTTTTCTCACTGTCATATTATAAAAGTCAAACCTTTAATAGGCTCACTTTGCTTTTGCTGCGCAAACAATTTGCACATTTTATGAACTATTCATAACGAAACCTCATATAAACACCTACATGTCTATATGAGTCTCCCGAGACTCATGGTTCATTGGGATAAACCATTGAACCAAGTCACGATATACGACATGTATTGGTCTCAGCAGATTTTACTAACCGACCCGTGTTAGTAAATCTTGACCATGAATTTTATTTAAGGATATACAACTTATAGTGACACTTCCCAATGTCAATTACAAACTACGTTGTAACTGCGCACTACATTGTAAATCTTATGGTTTTTCTCTAATATACGCGTATCACTAAATCATATTCAATTTCAATTTAATCATAATTAGATATATAATCGTAATTAGATCGAATATGTATATAAATGACAATAGGTGCTACCATTAAATAAGTAATATTATGGAAAAAGACATTGTTCGTATTCATGAATCAGACATAAATACGATCCGGATTGGCACTCCGAGCACCAGCCCTAACAGTGTTTATATCTTTAAACGATAATATAGTCGTTACACACTCAGACCGACATACCGGCCTCTGAGACCGGCACACTGGTCTCAGAAAGAGCTGTTGGGGTTTCACTATAAATTGAGCCCCAAATTCGTTTTTCCTTTGACTTCAACCTTCATACAATTTCTACTAAGGCAAAAACAGAAAGTTTATCAAACCTTCATCATCATACATCAAGCTCACATACTACACCTTCATATTATTAGTAGTGAGCTTAGAACATTTGGGTAAGCAACTCACATCTTGAATCTTCTTATTTTTGTGAGTGCCCAAGTGATATTGTAAAATCTTTATAATCAAACACTTGTGATAAGAGTTTTGTGAGTGAACCTATTGAGAAAACTCATTGTAAGAGGTTTGTGAGTGAACCTAGTAGACAAAACTCATTGTAAGTGGTTTGGAGTGAACTTAGTGTGTAAAACTCTTGGCTGCGGGTGAGCCACAGAAAACTCACTGTAAGTTGTGGTCTCAACTTAGTGGAAATTTTCAAGCGCGGCTTGAGGAGTGAACGTAGGCATTGTTGGTTGAACCACTATAAATCACCGGTGTTATTTTCTCTATCCCTAAACTTTTTACTTATTGCAAGTTTTATTTCATTTTTGCTTATTGTTTACAAACTTACTTTTAGGTGATATATTACAATTGAGAAAATTAACCTAAGCTTAATTGGTAAAGCTACAAGCTTTGAAGAATAAAATCGGCAAAGATTTTTAATTCCGCATATTTAGGTCATTACCCAGTTCACCAATTTCTTGGATATATAGAGTTGTGTGTTGTATTGCTTGTAGGTAATAACAAATGTGACCTGGGATGATGTTATAGGTGGTGGAATAGTGAATTTGGAAGCTTATATAAAGAGGTTGAAGTCTCAAATTTAAATGTTAGCATTTTTTGCACCTCACAACTTGTAAAAAAGTTAAGAGCTTATGAACTAATGATAGAGAGAAAAAGTTAGTTAGTCCCCGACCTCTTGAGAGAATTGTAATAAGCTTGTGTAAGACTCGAGCGTTATATCATTTTGTGAGTTTATTTCCCCATTATAGTTCGAGTCGATCTTGACCCCGAACAGTAATAACCAAAAAAATCACTGTTGATGAAGGTTTATTCGAGAAGTGAATTTCCTATTTTGCTATTTGAACAAAAAACAACAATCAACAAATAAAAAAATAAAAAAGACGGATACACGATTTTATTTTAAGGGTGATTAAATTTTTTTCCTAATGGATTGAATATTTTATTAAAGAAAATAGAAAAAAGTATGAGATCAATGTCGGACTTGATGGTGCCGCCCATATTTAGATCCATAGCTCTCTGGCATTGGCGGTTCTTTAGTGGTACCATCAATTTTACTGTCATTGTACTCATTAAATTAAAAAAAAAAAAATGAAACTCACCCAATATATTTTTTTAATAATAATTTCTGATTTGTCGAACCCACCACATCGCCTCCGAATCACAAAAATCCTATCTTTAAAGCTCCCCCAGTTTGAGCCTTCAATCTGGTCCTATACTGCATGATTTGACCAATAATTAATCCAGCATCATTCGGAATCACAACTTTTGTTCAATAATAATTAATTATAGAAAAATAAATCAACTTTTAGGTGGTGTTTTTACTCTCATCAGTGCGTAGAGAAGAAATTGGTTATATATATATATATATACTAATTTTTGCCCGTGTCTACGGTACGGTGTTACAGAATTAATGATTTTATTTTTTAATTAAATGATGTCCGTGCCTACGGCACGGTGTTACAGTATTTGGCCGTGCCTACGGTACGGTGTTACAGTATTTGGCCGTGCCTACGGCACGGTGTTACAGAATTAAATGATTTTATTTTAACTTTCTATTTTTTAATTTGAAAATTTTTGACCATTTCCATCAATCAATTCACTATCTTTCCTCCAATTACCAATGAAATGATCTGAGCCGTCAATTAAGCCACATAAAGAGAACCGTTGGATACACTCTCTTTCCTCCAACATCATTCTCCTTTATTATATAGATATATATATATATATATATATATATATATGAAGTTTGTTTTAATGGACATGATTTGATAGTAAATGTCTTACAATTTAATTGTCAGATTCCGAGTTCAAGTTTAGTAATATATTTCTTTGTAAAAGTCTGAGATAACTAGAAGTTTTACCTGCTCCCTTAAATCTGAGTCGGATGATTTGACGGTAGAGTTTCCAACATTTACAACAAAAATATATTTGAAGTATAATCAATTAATTAATAAAATTATTCATAGAATTATTGAACATTGTGTTAATTTTGATTACATACATATCACTAGCTATCTGTTTATCGGTTTGAGTTTGGCTACTCACCACCAACATAAATTTTCTAGCATTTAATTTAGTTTCCTTTCACAGACTATTTAGACGACCTAACATTTTGCTTCCGTCGATTTACACTTGAAAGTCTGTAAAAAAAATTTGGAATTATTTATGAACGAGCTATAGCATATGTACCATACATTTCACTACAAAAATAGACCTTTAGGGTCCAAACATTTAGCGTCGAAATTTTTTTCGACGCCAATAAACTCTTTAGCGTCGAAATTAGATTCGTCGCTAAAATTTTGGCGGAAAAATTCCCACTATTTGAGGATTTTTAGCGACGAAATCCTTTTCGTCGCTAAAGGTTTTTTTTTTGCATATAAATTCATTTGCACTTCCATTTCTTCTATTATTACTTTCTTTCTCTCATACTCTTATTTCCTCTCTAAATTTATTTTCCTTAAATGTTTTGTTTGTTTGTTTGTTTTGTATTTTATATTCACATCTAATATTTATTTATTTATTTTTGTAGGGGAATATGAAGATGAAGAAATGGTGAAAATGATGATAATGAAGAAAATGAAAGTGAAGATGGAAAATTGTATTTTATCATTGTATTTTATCATTTTATATTTTTTTGTTGTGATAAATTTTGTATTTTTAGTTTTATATCAATAAAATATCATTTATATTTTGTTATTGTGATAAAATTGTAATTTTAGTTTTATATCAATAAAAATGTCATTATTATAAATTTTTAGTAACAAATTTGTAATAAATTTTATAACAAATTTAATTACTTTTGTAATGAAATTAGTTTGAGATTAATTTGTAATAATAATATTCTTATACCTTTTAGCGTCGAAATATTCGACGCTAAAGGTAATAAAATGATATATATTTTTTTAATATTATATCACATTTAGCGTCGAATATTTCGACGCTAAAGGTCAACTTTTTGGCGTCGAAATTATTCGTCGCCAAATACATGTTTTAACGTCGAAATATTTTTGACGCAAAATATTGTACTTTAGCGTCGAAATTTTTTATTTCGACGCTAATTGTCTTTCTCGTCCAAGTTTTAACGTCGAAAATAGCGTCGAAAATTTTCGACGCTAATAACCTTTAGCGTCCAAAATTTGTACTTTAGCGTCGAAAAATTTCGACGCTAAAGACCCTTTTTTTGTAGTGTTTTGTCACACGAAACATGATATACTATCTCATATCACACATATATCACTGAGTTGAAACCTGCTCACTTTGAGTGGGGAAGAGACAGTTGTCATTTATTGATATTTATAAAAAAGAATTTACAAGTGTTATACAAATTTTAACTATTTTATATGTAAAAGTAGGAAAAATAATAAAATTTTATTGATCTTATCATAAAATTAAGTGAAACCCCTTAAGTGTTTTAAAATTAAGTGAAATTCCTTACATGACATTTGGATATAAATATTTTGATTCTTAATGTAAAATATAAGATTATGGATGATAATCGGGACATTTTATCCCGAATTGGTCTCGTTCCGTTCCATCTAGATCGTAATTCAAGATGAAAAATTATCTCAAATACCGACTGATTTTTGAATCGGAATGAAAAATCATCTGGAATTTCGAATCGAATGATTTCGATCTTGAATCTCGTCGAGATTATGAATATCTTTTGCCAAAGTTCCTGATCTTTAAACATAAATGAGGTTTCGTTTAATTTTAAAACATGAATGAGATTTTCATTAGCTCCACGAAACATCAGGCGAGTTTCACTGATTTTTAAAATATCACATATACTTTTCAATAATACACTTTTTTTTCATTAACACATTTACTTTTCAATAATACTCTTTTTTTTTTCATTTACCTCAATGATAAATTAAAACATTAACATTTTATAATATGATCAAAATAATTTAAAACATTTTACCAGAGATGAAAGCCTCACTCTCCCTTATTTCTAACACAAGTCACCCAATTTAATGTTGTGCCTACACCATCCAATATTAAATGAACCAATAATATTAAATAATTGTGGCGAATTAATAACACATCTTTATCATTTCATACATTTATATATAATAATATAACATAAGGTGCTCGAGTTTGACCTTTGCCGACCATAAATCTCTTTTCCATGCCTTTTACTTAATTTAATTTTTTTTGTTGCAAAAGTAATATTTTTAAACTTACTTATTTTGACCACATTTCTGTTGCTCCTCTTCATTTATCTCATTTCTTAATAAGTATACAACGTTTACATCGATATTGAGGTTTTGGGAGTGTGATTTGGTGGTGTAATTAAGGCTCACGATCCCACCTTGATGTTTTAGGTTCGAATTCATGGAGTAAATTTCTTATAAGAGTCTGGGATAAACGGAGATTTTACATATTACGCTTAAGCTCCGAAGATGTGGTTTGACGATGGAATTTCCAATGATTTAAAAATAATAATTTTACATCGATATTTTTAATTATTTTTGATACGAAAATCCAATATTGTCGTAATTTAACCCAAATAAATGAGAGCATTGGTCTATATCATGTAAATATGTTAAAAAATCATAAATTTTGCGTATCACCCATGAATTTATAAGAATTTTCATGTTAAATCATTGGAAGAAAAATTATAAGATGAATCACATTTGATGATAATACCAAATAACACACACGAAATGACTCAAACTTTAAATTTTATGAATGAGATGAAGTGGTACCTACCACTCGATTAAAGAGTGGTTATTGTACATAAAATATTTAATTAATGATACTTTGTAATTTTCAAAAATGTGTTGATTAAAATCGTAAATATGATTTAATAATTATTTTTTTTAATTAAAAAATTGGTGGGTTCAAACAAGCTCACCCCTTAAACATGTAGTATAAATTATTTTAATTTGTTTTCTTTTAATGTTTTTTCCATATGGAAGGCATTTTTTAATTAGTATTACTAACATTATATTATAAACTATCCAAGATTTTTTTTTTTTTTACCAAGACAATCTAAATTAGCTTAATAATAACAAGGTAAAAAATATGCACTTAAAATATGAATATTTTTTTGGTATCATTTTTATATGGATGACATGATATCATTGACTAATAATTATATAATATGTGGAATTATATTCAATACAATTATAATTTATTTAGTTTTTTGTTATTTTAGCACGCATGATAAGATATTATTGAATTGTTATATGGTTCATATATATATTAAGATGATAAATTAATGTTTTTATTATATTGAGGAGAAATCCCCCTTCCACAAAAATATTAAACCGAAAATCTCCCACCTTATTATATAAATATTTAAATTTCGTGACATATGAAATAAAATCATGGATGATAAAGCATTAACATAAAAAAAAAAAAAAAAAAAAAGTATCTGATATGATAATTCTCATATGAATATGGAGGTGGATTATGAGATATTGAATTAGAACTGAGTCCTCAAGGGACGTAGTTGGATAGTGTAGGGTTCAAGATTTGACCTTCAGGTTCTGGGTTTGAATTCAGTGGATGCATTTCTTATAAGAGCATGAGATAACTGATGGTTTTACCTACTTCGCTTAAGCCCGTACCGGGTGATTGGGCGGTGTGATTTCCAACATTTACAAAAAAAAAAAAAAAAAAAAAACTGTTAAAAATGAAGAAATTTGAAAGAAATAGATGGAGAAGAAGATGAGAAAACATGACTAAAATTGATTTGGCATTTCCAACAAACCTCTATGTGTCTTGATGGGAAAAGAAAATTAAATTGTAAATGACATAATAATCTCATATATTAAAGGATGACTGAAAAAATCTAAATAAATCATAAAGAGAGACTTAAATTTTAGTGACATAATAATCTCGGATATACCACAATGTCATAAAAAAAAATTCATGTAAATGAACCCATTTATTGGAAAAATATTTTATTTAATTTGGTTACGTGCAAAAGGGAAAATGATTTCCCCTAATTCAAATAAAGAAAACATTTTAACGTATTATTCCTTTCACGTCCTCAAGGAGCGTAACTTGGTGGTGTATGATTTATGATCTCATCTTAAAGTCATGAATTCAAATCTAGATAGTGTTTTTCTTGTAAGGACATGAGACAGTCCGAGATTTTATATGCTCTGTTTAAACCCGAAAAAGATGATTTGGATGTGGATTTCTAACGATTTCAAAAACAATATATTATTCCTTTCACATGTACATAATTAATACTCTTCAGAAATAGAAATAAGAACGCATATTAATCGAACAGTAAAATTGAATAACCTGACAACTACAAACCACCAAAAATAATATTACTTTTTATGATATAGATTCTAAAATCCCAAAATTTGTGGTCATAATTTGATATTTGATTCCAAAAAAGTCACTGTAATCGAAAGTCACAAGTCACTATTCATTCCAACTTGATTCGCGAATAATTTTGCTCTTTTTACAAAATGCTCACATACCAAAAACATTTTTTTAAAATAAAAAACAAAAAAGTGGGCAGTTGGCTTAAACGTGAAGCAACAAGGACTGCACGTGTTATGTCAGTTTGTCAGATGATAGAGATTTTGGAACTTAGCTTTAACTGAAAATTGAACAGCTGTGCTGTTTCTGCCAACTAGGTCTCATCGTATCTCAACTGCTTTTATAAACTACGTTACTATTTTTTTTGTTTAAATATAAATTTAATCTATTCGGATATCAATTCACACAAAATATTTTTTTCCCAACGCAAAAATCGTTGGAAATCACGTCGTTAAATCATTCATTGCAGGCTTAAGCGGAGTAGGTAAAACCTACCGCTGTCTTAGGCTTTTACAAGAAACACACTTTTTGGATTCGTATTCAGGACCTCAATGTAAGATCTTAAACCCTACACCATCAAACTACATCCCTCGGAGACTTGTTGATTAAAATTATTTTTAAGTATTTTCAATTTTTTGACGATATATATCTATAATGACAAGATATATTTTGACTTCAAACAAAAATTTGATTATTTTTTCCAACGAAAACCTGGTGACAAGTCCATATTACTATAGTTCGTATACGATCACAATCAAAAAAATGGCAAGATTTCTACTTTTCTTTTTACTCCACAAAAATTATTGACAAACGGCAATTCTTCACTTAGAAAGTTAGGTTATCAAATTTGTAACTTAACTGTGATTGATATGCATATGGTTCATGAACAATTAATTGTGTGACAATGAGACAATAAAATATAATTTTACTATAAAGTAATGAAATGGCGTATGGAATTTTTTTATCTCAACTTTATTAACATATCATTTCTAGTATAATTACCAGCATGATAATACCATTATGTGAGAGGAATTAGCCTCATGATTGGTACACATGATATTTCATTACATCTCAATACTCTCTAATCTCACTTACTGAATATAAATTTTTTGGGACCTCTCTTTTATAATATCATCTGTCTTTTTTGAAAACGATGCAGGAACTTGTATGACTCAGCATGATTTTGTTCTCGTATGAAGCCTCAAATCATGTGGGAACAACTATTCCCACTTAGGTGAGACTTCGTACATCAAACCATACATGGTCATAAAGGTTTCTACATCCTCCCAAAATGAATAAATGTGATCGTAAATGAGGGGGTCACACAAAAACATACAATTGCTTAACAATTAAGATTCAATTACATATAAATTATGATTTAATAATTATCTATAATCACTTATATAAAAAAAATTAAGCATAAAAGGAGGAAGAAATCTATTGAATGTTGTTCTATTAGTGTCATTGAACAGAAATAAACATGCAAATCAAACAGATCAAACTACCAAAAGTAGATCTAGATGCAAAACCCTAAAACCATAAAACTTGAAGACAAACCTGGAAATTGAGATTACAGAAACAATCCAAGTCGAGAAGATCTCTGTCCTTAAGAACTTATTGGCCCCGTCACAGGTGCTCTACGGATTCAAATTGCCAACGTTCTCCCAGGATAACTTTGATACTTCTTGTTCAAGGAGCACTCCTTAACAAGTATGCGAACTCGGATTCAATGGTGGATCTCTCTCTCAAAAACAAGGAAAACACAATGCCTTCTTTTTGGTTAGATATTCTGTATATGTTCTCCCCTCTCATTTGGAATAGAGACCTTCTTTTATAAGGCATGGAGGGTGCCAATAGGGCACCCCTTGGGGTGGGTTGCAACCCTCCAAGGATTGCAACCTCTCATACACCCTTGAAAATCTCAAGATCTACCTATACATACATATATATATATATTATATATATATATATCCTATTTAATGAATTTGAGGAATTTACAACAATCCCCCACAATTCTTCAAATATTCATTCAGGCACGTGAGAGAGATACCGTGAGCTAAAAACTGCATCGAAATAGGTAGCTTTCGCCTTGAATCTTTCCTAGTGAATGACAATCGGATTTACTTGGCAAACCAGTGACCCATAGTCTTGAACTGTTCTGCCGTTGGTGTAAACCAAGACAATTGCCAACACACAGCTTTAATTCGACCATTTACCCGTTCTACGATTGTGTTCATTTTGGCCCTGAACAACGGTCCTGGATTCATCAAGCACTTTAGGGTAACCCGCCTTTAAAGGTTCCCATGGAAGCGACCTCACTCCTTACTTGAAATAGGTGATCTACTATGAAGAGGTAATCTGTCTTTACCCCCATTATGACTCATCTCCTAATATAATGATCATTAAAAGCCTTAGCTTATCCTAACCAATGACAGACAGCACTCAGTGTCATTATCGGAATGGGAAAGAGTACAAAACTATTCAGTGCTTGTTTTGAATTGCACAAAGTTTATGTTGTCCCTTTTGAACCTAGATCTTGGGATATCCAGTCAGCTAGGTTGGGTTTCCACAGTGACAATTCTTAGATTATAGGCTTCAAGCCCATTCCCCTCGATGACTTCTCAACTTGCTCTCGAGGTAAACATTTAGTTAGTGGATCCGCTAGGTTTTCCTTCGACTTAACATAATCGATCGTTATTATGCCACTTGAGAGCAATTGACGTATGGTATTATGTCTCTGACGTATGTGTCGAGACTTACCATTATACATTGTATTTTGGGCTCTCCCAATAGCCGATTGGCTGTCACAATGTATGCTTATCGCTGGCACCGGTTTGAGCCAACTAAGAATATCCTCCAGGAAGTTTCTAAGTCATTCTACTTTTTCTTCTGTTTTGTCTAACGCTATGAACACAGATTCCATAGTAGACCGGGCAATACATGTTTGCCTCGAGGATTTCCATGACACGACTGCATTACCAAGTGTGAAAACAAATCCACTCGTAGATTTGGAATCCACCGTATCAGATATCCAGTTAGCATCGCTGTATCCCTCCAGTACAGCATAATATCTCTCGTAATGTAGCCCATATTTTGAAATTTCTCTCAGATACCTCAAAACTCTTACTATGGCTTTCCAGTGGTTGTGACCTGGATTGCTCGTATATCTGCTAAGCCGATTCACAGCTTGAGCGATATCAGGGCGTGTGCAATTCGTAAGATACATAAGACTTCTGATGATTCTCGAATACTCTAATTGCGATATGCTTGAACCAATATTCTTTGATAAATGAATAGTTAGGTCTACAAGGGTTCTAGTCACATTTAAATCCCCTTTGATATATTTATCAAGTATCTTCTCAATATAATGAGTATGTGATAATATATATCCGTCTGATGTCATAGAAATCTTTATTCCTATGATCACATCAGCTATCCACATATCTTTCATATCAAATCTGCTGGATAACACGTTTTTGGTAGACTGAATCATTTCATGATTACTACCAATTATCAGCATATCGTCTACATAGAGACACACAATGACATATCCTTTTTGAGTTGATTTGGTGTACACACACTTATCACACTTATTGATTTTGAACCCATTTGACAACATTTCTTTGTCAAATTTCTCATGCCATTGTTTCGGTGCTTGTTTTAATCCGTACAAGGATTTTACAAGTTTGCACACCTTCTGTTCTTGTCCAGGAACACTAAACCCTTCTGGTTGTTCCATGTAAATCTCTTCATCCAATTCACCATTCAAGAATGCTGTCTTTACATCCATTTGATGTATTTCAAGGCCAAATATAACTGCTATGGCTATGAGCATTCTTATCGATGTGATACGAGTCACTGGTGAATATGTGTCGAAGTAATCAAGGCATTCTTTTTGTCTATAACCTTTTATGACAAGTCTAGCCTTGTACTTATCTATTGATCCATCTGTTTTCATCTTCCTTTTGAATATCCATTTGTAGCCCAGCGGCTTACAACCTGGTGGAAGATCAACCAACTCCCAAGTATGGTTCTGTAGGATTGAATCAATCTCATTGTTTATCGCCTCTTTCCAAAGAGGTGCCTCAGGAGAAGACATGGCTTCTTTATAGCTTTGATGCTCATTTTCTAACATGTATGTCAGAAAATCGGGACCAAACGACTTAGACGTTCTAGCTCTTTTGCTACGTCTAGGCTCGATTGTCTCAGTATTAACACGTTTATCTAATTCTAGGTCAACCTGATCACTATCCTTGACAGTGTCAATTGTCATTTTGAGAGACCCAGTTATTTGTCTTTCCTTACAAGGAAACGTCTTTTCAAAAAATATCGCATTCCTTGACTCAATTATCATATTTGGATTGATGTCAGGAATCTCCGACTTGTGTACCAAGAATCGATACGCACTACTGTTGTGAGCATATCCAATGAATATACAGTCAACAGTTTTGGGTCATATACTAACCTTCTTAGGTTTATGAACCATTACTTTGGCAAGACACCCCCACATTTTGAGGTATTTGTAGGAAGGTACGAAACATTTTCCACAATTCATATGGTGTTTTGTCTAGTCTTCTGTGAGGAAGCTTGTTCAGAACGTAGTTCGCGGAAAGCAAGACTTCCCCCAACAAGTTCTGGGGCAGACCCGAACTTGTCAACATGGCATTCATCATTTCCTTCAATGTTCGGTTTTTGCGCTCCGCAATTCCGTTATGTTGAGGAGAATAAGGAGCAGTGGTTTCGTGAATAATTCCGTGCACAGAACAATATTCACCGAATGGTAAAACGTATTCACCGCCTCTATCACTCCTGATTCTTTTGATTTTCTTGTCAAGTTGGTTTTCAACTTCGTTCTTATAGTGTACGAAGCTCTCAATTGCTTCAGCTTTGCTTCTCAACAAGTACACATAACAGAATCTTGTGCTGTCATCGATAAAAGTGACAAATTACTTTTTACCCGCTCTTGTTTGCACAATATTCATGTCACATACATCAGTATGTACAAGTTCTAGCGGTTCATAACTACGTTCTATAGAATGAAATGATTTTCTATGTATTTTTGCTTCAACACATGTTTCACATTTATGTTGGCTATCAATTGCAAATTTAGGTATAAGGTCCATGTTAATTAATTTACGCATGGTATCATAATTAACATGTCATAACCTCTCATGTCATACATTTTGTGACACAATAATATAAGCAGACGAACTAGCTTTATTAATAGCACGATTAACAATCATTACCTTTAGCTTGAAAATGCCCTCAGTTATGTATTCTTTTCCTACATACATATCATTCTTAGTCAATACAAACTTGTCAGAAACAAATACAAGCTTAAAACAAGCCTTACTAAGAAGAGAGCCCGAGACCAAGTTCTTCCGAATATCTGGAACGTGCAGTACATTCTTCAATGTTAGCTCCTTTCCGGATGTCATCTTCAGAACCACTGTGCCTTGTCCAACCACCTGAGAGGTAGACGAGTTTCCCATTGTCAGATGATCGTCGCCATCGACCTTCTGGTACATGGAAAACATCTTACTGTCTGCACAGATATGACGAGTAGCCCCAGTGTCTACCCACAATCCTCTCGGATTCCCAACTATGTTGGCTTCGGTTATCACTGCTGATAGTTCCATCTCTGAGATATCATCAGTCAGCCGCTCACCTTCAGTAACATGGGCCTCATTTTTCTTTTTCTTGCCCTTGTCATGAGACTTCTTGTTCCTGCAGTCCTTTGACATATGACCGCTCTTTCCATAGTTGTAGCATTTTCCCTTGAACTTCTTGTTCCCAGAGTCAGCTCCACTGTTCTTTCTCTTTTTGCTACCCTTACACCTTCAATGATGTTGGTCTTAGACTCCAGAGTCTTGTAGCTGGCCTTCTCGGACATCTTGTTGTCCTCATCGATTCTCAATCGAACACTGAGGTCTTCAAGGCTCATCTACTTCTTTTTTGTTTCAGATAGCTCATGAAGTCCTTCCATGATGGAGGCAACTTTTCAATTATAGCGGCAACTTGAAACATCTCACAGAGTTTCATTCCCTCATCCAGTATTTCATGAATGATCAATTACAGTTCACCCAACTGAGACATCACCGTCCTTGAATCTACCATCTTGTAGTCCAGGAACCTACCCACGACAAATTTCTTTTGTCCGGCATCTTCGGTTTTGTACTTCTTCTCGAGAGATTCCCAGAGAACCTTCGCAGAAGTTATGCCTTGGTACACATTGTACAGGGTATTGTCAAGACCACCCAAAAGGTAGTTCTTGCATAAGAAGTCTCCAGACATCCAAGTCTGTTCTCGCTCTACCTTTGCTAATTCAGATTCACCCTCCACAGGACCCGGAGGATCTTTGAGGAATTTAGCCAACTGGATAGTTGTCAGGTAGAACAGCATTTTGCTCTGCCACTGTTTGAAATTTGCCCCACCAAATTTCTCCGGCTTTTCTCCGTGAGAGACCGGTACCGTGATATTTCCGCTAGCCATTTGTAACTGGAAATCAACAGGGTTCAATCAGTCTACGAAAGACAAATTGTATAAAGATCAACAAATGATCTTGTTCAAAGTGATGTACTAGGTAGTCACTTATTGTTCTAATGGACGAAAGTTCCAATAAACACAAGTCCTTGAATTTCAACTAAAGATACTTAAGGAAAATTGAGTGAACGAAAATTCTTCGAACACTTTTTCCAATAGGATCTTTTAGCAATTCACAACCCAGATTTACACTTTTCCAATAGCACAATTAATACGATAAGTGTAGATATATATTTATCAATCAAGATTGGATGGAATTACGTGTGCAAAATTACACTTTAAATTCTCAACCAATTATGCAACAATCAATCAATTTCAACTTTATCACTATGTGAATGCTTGTGATAATTGAACAATTTAATAATAACTTAAATCTATACTACCAAGATTAATGTGTTTACAGTATATGACTAACCAAGTTAATATTAATTAAAGTTTGCTTTTACGATACTTCCAGGAAAAAATCGTTAGTGTCACGTTCGTATCTACGTTCGAACGAGTTGTCCAGTGTGTGTGCGTTTGTGTTGCGTTTGGTAACGCGTTCGAACGAAGTGTTTCCAGAGAGTTCATGTTCGAGTTGCGTTCGAGAACGCGTTCGAACGGAATGATTCCAGAGAGTTCACGTTCGTGTAGCGTTTGAAAACACGTTCGAACGAAATGATTCCAGAGAGTTTGCGTTCGAGTTGCGTTTAGGACGCGTTCGAACATTCTAAGGAAGAATGCTTGCGTTCGAGTTGCGTTTGAAAACGTGTTCGAACGTTCTTACGAAAATTCAAATTTTTGCCTTCGCGTGCGTCGGGTGTTCGAACGCCCTACGATTTTTTCATGCACAGTTCGTATTTTACAGAAAATATACAAATCCTAACATGCGAATTACTACCTAATAACACTAGGGCCAATAAGTTCTTAAGATTGTTGTTCTATTAGTGTCATTAAACAGCAATAAACATGCAAATCAAACAGATCAAACTACCAAAAGTAGATCTAGATGCAAAACCCTAAAACCATAAATCTTGAAGACAAACCTGGAAATTGAGATTACAGAAACAATCCAAGTCGAGAAAATCTATGTCCTTAAGAACTTATTGGCCCCGTCATAGGTGCTCTACGGATTCAAATTGCCAACGTTCTCCCAGGATAACTTGTATACTTCTTGTTCAAGGAGCACTCCTTAACAAGTATGCGAACTCGGATTCAATGGTGGATATCTCTCTAAAAAACAAGGAAAACACAATGTCTTCTTTTTGGTTAGATATTCTGTATATGTTCTCCCATCTCATTTGGAATAGAGGCATTCTTTTATAAGGCATGGAGGGCTGCCAATAGGGCACCCCTTGGGGTGGGTTGCAACCCTCCAAGGATTGCAACCTCTCATACACCCCTTGAAAATCCCAATGATCTACCTATATATATACATATCATATTTAATGAATTTGAGGAATTTACAACATTGAACACAACAGTCCCGAGCTTCATGGTTGAAGGATAGAGATAGGAACAAGAAATTCTTTCATGCTAGGGCGTCCGAGAGAAGGAGAATTAATGAGATAAGGGACATAATGGATGAACGTAGGGGTGGCAATTTGGGTCATGATTCGTTTATTGTTCGATTCGATTCACTTTAAAGCGAATACGAGTATGAAAAAATGAATTCGTTTAATAAATGGGTCAATTCAATTCAATTCGTTTATTAAACGAATCAAATACAAATTTAAGCTCAAATGAATTTGTTTTATTATTTTCTTTTACTAGTTATTGTTATTTTTCAATTAAAATTCAAGAAATTATGGCTAATTACCATATTAAAATAATATTTTGATATTTGGTAAAGTATTTTTAATAAATATATTAATTACAAATTTTATATGTATATATTTATGAAAAATTAATGTAAATCAACTATGATAAATTATGATATTAAATAATATCAGGACTAAACGAATATTTTTATTCGATTCGTTTGATAAATGAATCGAATACGAATCCTGATATTAAGATTCATTTAATAAACAAATCGAATACGAATCCATCACATTTTGATTCGATTCGTTGATTCGTTTCACCACCCTTAAATGAACGGAGCCAGTGGGTAACAAATGAATAGGATATTGGAAATGTGATGTGTAGGTCTTTTGAGCATTTATTCTCATCCATTAACTCTTCCACTGAGCAACTTAATGAAGTGGTTGAATGACTGGATGTTAGAGTTCATGAGGAGATGAACAGAGAGATGGATTCCCCTTTCGAGGTCGAAGATGTTATGGAAGCCCTCAGAGCAATGCACCCTACGAAAGCCCTTGGCCCAGATGGCCTCCTAGCAGTTTTCTTCCAAAAGTATTGGAAGTCAGTAGGAAACCAAGTCATTCATACATGCCTTACAATCCTGAACACCCAAAGAGAAATGATATATTTGAATCAAACATTCATCACCTTTATCGCAAAACAAAAGAAGTCGAAAGAGGTTAAGGACTTCAGACTAATAAGCCTATGTAATGTCATTTACAAGATTATAGCCAAAATTATTGCCAATCGCCTGAAACATCACCTCCAGAAAATAATCTCTGAAAATCAGTGCGCTTTTGTCTTTCCACGAATGATTACAAATAATATTATCCTCGGGTATGTGAGCATCCACAAGATAAGGACTGGGAAAAAAAGAAATAATGGTATGTTGGCCCTGAAATTAGACATCAGCAAGTCGTATGATAGAGTCGAATGATGTTTTGTGGATAAAATGTTGGAAAAGATGGGGTTCATTCATAATTTACGTGAGTTTATCTTGAGATGTATATCTTTGTCAACTTTTGTTGTACTCATCAATAAACAACATATTGGTATGATTCATCCAAAAAGATGATTGCGACAAGGTTGTCCTTTGTCGTCATACTTGTTTATTTTATGCGTGGAAGCTTTCTCCTCCTTGTTACATAAGGCAGCAAAAGTAAAATATATTAATGGGATCAGTTTCGGGAAGCAAATCAATTTCTCCCATCTCTTCTTCGCAAATGACAGCCTAGTATTTTCTCAAGCCTCAATGGCAGAATGTGCAAGGTTGAAGGAAATATTTGAGATCTATACCAAAGCATCGGGCCAAATATTTAATTTTGAAAATTCATCCATCATGTTTAGCCCAAACACGGAGAACAGAATTAGAAATCAAATTCAAAATTTGTTTGGTTCAATCACAACCTCATCTCACGAGAAGTAACTAGGCTTACCATCAGTGATTGGAAAGAATAAAAAGAGCATTTTTGGAGGGCTAAAATAGAAAATCTTGGCTAAACTTCAGAGCTGGAAGAACAATCTTTTCTCCGGCGAGGGAAAATAGATTTTTCTCAAAGCGATTGTTCAATTGATCTCATCATATACCATGAATGTCTTCCGAATTCCAAGTGATCTTTGTGAGGAAATCCAACGAAAGTGAACAACGTATTGGTAGGGTTCCACATATAAAAATAAGAAGATTTATTGGATGTGGTGACATATATTAAGAAAATTCAAGAGAGATGGGGGAATGAAATTTAGAGACCATGAATGTTTTAATCAAGCATTACTCACCAAGCAATGATGGGGAATCGAACAAAACCCTAACTTCCTAGTGGCCATAATACTCAAAGCACGCTACTACAAGAACAACAGTTTCCTTAGCGCAAAACTTGGGCACAACACTTCATTCCTATGGCGTAGCAACCTTTGGGGCAAGATCTCTTGAATGAAGGTTTTAGATGGCGCGTTGGAAATGGGGAAAATTTTGATCAATGATAGCAATTGGTTACAGAGGCCAAGAAGCTTTAGGCCAGTCACCCCCCAATCACTGGACAAAAAGGCCAGAGTAAAAGAGCTAATTAATCACGATTGCAACTGGAACATGGAAGTTGTCAAGCAACAATTCCTAGACATAAATTGTCAGAAAATCCTCCAAATCCTACTACCAAAAAGCCCAATGGAAGATCAAGTTTATTGGCATTTTGAGAATAAGTGAATGTTCACTGTAAAGAGTGCATACCATTTGGCGTGATCAATGAAAAGTGGGACATAACCTCAACCTCAACAAATGTATTAGATAAATAGAAGGAGGTTTGAGTTGTGGATGTCCCAAAAATTCAATATCTTATTGTGGCGGTACATAACTAACAACATACCAACGACTTCCATACTTTGTGATAAAAAAAATGGCTTTCAATGGAATTTGTCAAAGGTGAAAGAGATATTGGGAGACAACTGTTGGGATTTATGTCATAGAGCTTCATGTATTGTAAATGGAATTGATTATTGTAATAATAATAAATGCATTATTCTTTTTATCAAAGTTGTTTGATTTATATCGCATATTGTCCAATTGTCTTGTTTACCTTGATTACTATTGTACCTTCAGACTTAGTGTGTGTTTGATGCACAAGAGGATTTAAGTCTAAAGTTAGTAATTAAAATAGTCCATAAAGAGCAAACAAATAGGGTACTTTGTTTGTGGTATATCTATAGCTGCGGTTCATTCTATACTTGTATGACGACCTTGATCCGGGATCGTTCATGTAGTGACATGGGAATAGATGCACCTTGTATGATAAGATCATATAAGACTGGACTCAGATAAATACGAATTTCTTTTAATATCCGTTAATCGAAGAAATTCATTTTATCTAATAGATGGTCATATATGGATTCGATCTTAATCCTGAGTGTACTACGAACTCCTGCATGACAGGTTATGTCCTTTGATTTACTATGGTGAGGTTGGTGTTGCATTTCCAGCCAATAACTACGTATTTTGGGGATATGATTTGGTATGTAGCTGGGAACGTTTTACATATATATGGAATTCACTCCTTCTTACAAGAAGCATATGAATATCTCTTTTAAGAGTTGATTCGAGACTTGAACAATTTGAGCGCTCAACTTTTCTATTACGAATAGAAAATATTTTATATTCATAATTGTTATGAATTAATTGTTCATTATAGAATTAATGGTGCTTAAGAGACAAAATATTTAGAGGGGTTTTAACGGACTTATGACCCGGCTCTATTTATGAGATATTCGTGAAGGGCTAATCCATATGTAATGACTATATCGATGGACACCGAAAATGTTCGATTTATTTAATCCATCTACGGTAACGAGAGTTCAACTTCGAGTTTTTAGTGGAATAACGCGGAGTTAATAATTCGTAATATTTGATTAAAGAGTTTAATTAATATTTCGGAATTATTGGAGCTCGGAACTGTAGGTCCATTTGGTCCCCGTGCTAGCTCGATTAACTGTAGCAAACCTAATATAACTAGATTGTCTAGTTATATGCTCACATTATATTTATTTATATATTATTAATAATTAATAATATTTATTGTCACAAATGAAAACTATGTTAAATTAGTTTAACTTAATGTTTTCTAGAATTCTTTGATTATGAGATAATCAAGTCTTGATTATGAGATAATCAAGTTAGTAATAATTATGAGATAATTACTACAACATAATTGAAGGTAAATAAATCATTATTAATATATTGATTTTTATTTACCATTGGAGACAAAGCCATATGACTTACCATGTCATCCAAGCAATTATGTCTATTAGGTGGCTTGGATACACCTAATAGATCTGTCATTAGCTAATGCATTTTATGCTTTAGTATGGCCTTCACATTCATGTGTTTGCCATTGAAAGAAAGCATTGAATGCTTAATGACAAAGCCATTGTCTTTAGCTTTACATTTCTTATGCTTTGGTATGGCATTCACATTTTTGTGTTGGCCATTGCAAGAAAGCATTAGATGCTTAATGACAAGGTTAGTTGGCTTGTGTAAGAGAATATAATCTCTACCATTTCTCTCACTTCCTAAGGTTAACATTTTGCATTCATTCACAAAATTGTTGTGTGAAAAATTTGAGAGAAAAGAGAGAAGAACTTCAAATATTCACAAGTGTTGTGAGAGTATTTGAAATTCCAAAAGGCCAAACACCATTGTGACATCCTAAATCTCTAAATAGTTTAGAGGTTTAATCTTTGTGAGTGAAGCCCACACTTCGGTTTGTTGGTTTCGAGTCATAGTTCGGAAGATCGAGTGGTTGATCTAAGTGTTGGACACTAAAGGATTAATCTTGGCTAATACAACAAAAGGAGAAGGCAAAGAAAATTTTGAAGATCCATACCGGACCCGGTGCCACCACAAGAAACTTCCGCCACGCTAAGGAAAGTCGTTTCCTACAACAACAACCTATGCCATATTTTTTTGTAAAGAGATAAAAGAGTGCTGGGGAGAGATGAAGTTACAGATCTTTTTGAATAGCTGCAAAAGCCTTTACCGGGGGTTGTTTTCTAAGCTACCGAAGGAGGAAATGACGAGAGTAGCAATTTTAACGTGAGGATGCTGGAATGCGAGGAATGAATCCATTTTTAAATGAACCAAGCGAGAGGGCCAACACATTTTGGCAAAAGTAGAAACACTATAGAGATCATTGAAAAGACTCAATCTCAGACAGCCCTTGACAATCCACACTATGAGGAAACTAATAGGAGATGTTGCACGCCTCCACACTAGAGCTAGTACAAAGTGAATGTTGATGCGGCCAAAAATGAGGAGCAACGAATTGCGGGATTGACTGCAGCTGTAAGGGATAATAATGGCAACTTGCTGGCATGCCTCTTAAACATCACTAACTATTCGGGAGTCCTTGAACTAGCAGAGACCGAAGTTCTTCTGTTGGGTGTTCAATACGTTAAGAAAGTTGTTTTAGAAAGGAGCTCAATCATTATCGAGTCTGATGCTAAAAATGTAGTCAATTTGGTGTGATGAGATATTAAGAGTTATAAGGAGATCAATTAGATAATAGTTGAAGCCCAAAAGACAATTAAAGATATTAATATATGTCGTTTTCAATTTAGATCTCGTGTTTATAATGATATCGCACATAGTATAGCCAAATCAACTTGTAAAAACCTATGCTTAGGCTTTTGATCGGGGAATTTCCACCCTTTTATCATTTTTCTTAGATGTTAAATATTTTGCCTTCAAAAAAAATAATAAAATAAAAAAAAATAAAAAACTTGACTACACCTCTCTTTGTCATGTTTCAAACTTGTGGGGTCCTCCTAAGCCTCATGTTGATGTCAGAGTTCCAGTAGTATTCGGACGGCTCATAAAAAGGAAGCTTCTCTCAAGGCAACTTTGGTCAACAAATGTGAAAAATCCAAATTTCTTTGATGACTAATGATGCTTAATAGTAACAAAAATAAATTAATAATACCATTCTTTTTTCTTTAAATAAGCCAGATAATTCTTTGGTCAATTAAATACTACTGCTGCTTGCTGCAACTGGAAACTGGGGTAATTTCAGAGAAATTTGGAGAGAGAGGCGGCAGAATTAAAACCTTGGGAAAGAGTTAAGTTGGGTACTCAAAAAAGTCAAAACTAGGCCAAAGAAGAATCTTGCTGAAAGCTCATCTGGGTATGTTTTTGGTTTCTTGAATCTTTACTGTTTCTTAAGTTTTTAGATGGATTTGGATTTGTTTTCTCTGATGGGTTTGTTGGTGTTTATGATTTATTAATGTTAGTTTATTTGGCCATGCTTTTGGTTTTTGACGCCTCTAATTATTTCTGCAATTAATCAAGAATTATGAATTTATGTTCTTGCTTCAATAGAATTGAATCTCTTCCATTTATTTATGTTTTGTGGGGATGAATGATTTTGAAGCTAAAAAAATTAAAACAGAACAGTCGGTTTGGCTGTTGCAGTGAAGGTAATAGGTTAAGGGATCAATTTTTCCACCAATTTTAGAGGAGGAATTTCTTTTATGAGGCGAGGTGGGGTTGGAGTGTGAGAAAAGAAAATGGTAAAAGAATTTGCGGAGTAATATAAGATGGGGTCATTGTCATTTTTGGTTGGTAAATGTTTCTTGATTTTCCTGCAGGTTGTGTTGATCCCCCTTTGAATTAGCAGTGGTTTGGGCGAATTCAAAGGAGATATGGCTTCTGAGAACGGAAGAGTGCATCCAAACTGCGTTAACGCTTCCAATCCCTATCATGAATGCGGTATGGCTTGCTTGGAAAAGATAGCTCAAGGACAGGGACAAGGACATAAGGATATCCAGAAGAAGAAATTAGGTAATTATGTTGTCAGAATTGTGGTATGTTTCACCTATTGAAGTTGAATGAATTCGATTACTGCAGTAACTGCACCTTGTTCTGTTTTTTTTCGATATCAATTGAATAATCTTGCTAGAGTTTACAGTTGATTAATTATCTTCAAGTTCCTTCCATTGTCATGGCGCTACCCCTTGCATGACGAGAAACTTTACTATCGTGATATTAGTTTCGTGCAAAACTGAAATCCCTGTTATTTCTCAACGGTTATATTTGATATTTACGAGCTTTACAAGTGTCACTTTGTTTTTAATATCTCATATATTTACTGAACTTCGTACGAAAGGTAGAATGCCATTCCCCTAATATTGCTATGCCTATTTCCATGCTGGACAAGCTGCAATTTTTGTTTTATGTATAAACCTACTAGCAGGGCAGCCTCTATAAGCTTTCAGAAAGGTCAAGTGCTTGAATCTTTGTGGCTTCATTGGGCTCTTGCTGAAAGTAGGTGTCAATTTTTCCGTTTCTTTTAGATTATCGCGATGGTGTAAAAGAAGGTGTAATTAACAAAATGAAGACTGAAGAGAGGAAAGTGAACCCAAATTGCATTAAAGCGTCTAATCCTTATCATGAATGTGATGAACAATGCTTCAAAATAAATGGCGAGACTGATTCTCAGGGGTTTAAAAAGAATCAGGTGTTCTTTTCTTTGTTCTCTTGTCATCCTTCTTCTTCTTCTTTCCCAATCCCAATGTTGGGAAGTGTCAAACCTACTATGGCATGGGGTAAATCTTTATGGTTAATTGACCAGTTACTGAAAGTAGGTGTAAAATTTTCATTTCTTTTAGATTATCACTATAGGGTAAAAGGAGGTGTAATTGACAAAAAGAAGGATAAAGAGAGGAAAGTAAACCCAAATTGCATTAAAGAATCTAATACTTATCATGAATTTGGTGAACATTGCTTTAAAAGAAATGGTGAGGCTGATACTCGGGGTGTTAAAAAAGAATCAGGTTCGCTTTTCTTTATTCTTATGTATTCTGTTTCCTATCAATTTGTTTGATTTCACTTTTTTTTTTTTACTTTTCCCATTTACATTCTTCTTCTTTTTCCGCTTCCGCTTCCGCTTCTGCTTCTGCATTTTGAGTGAGAGCTTCTCCTTTTTCTTCTTCTTCTTTCTCGGTGCTTGGGGGAGGGTAGCCGTCTACTTTGTGAACAAAGAAAGTACAGATAAGCACAAGTAGAGAAACTAATCGATGAAAGGAGGAGGACAAAGATTGAAAAGCCTCCATAATTCCAAAAATCTAGTTTCTTGTTGTCGGTTTTATGAACCAACAGTGAATGATGGAAGGTGCTGATATGTGATGCGATCAACCATATAACAATGGAGGAGATCCAATTAGTACTTGCTCATTTAGGCGCAATGCATATTTTGGCTTAAATTTGCAGATTATTTTGTCATATACTATGTTTGATAAAAGTTCAAGAATCCTCCTCGAGAACCATCTTACTTATTCCTGAATGTGTCACCACTCTGAATGCTTGATTCCGAACAATCATTCTGTTTTAATTTTTTTTATTACAGGATCCTGGAGCTTTGGCAGGAAAAGTAAGGAATCTGGTTCTCGACCAGAATCCCCTCGAGCCCCTCGAACGCCTCGGGTAGTTGACAAGGTCGCTGTTGGTGGTCAGAAAGCTGACGCTCAACGTGCTCGCTCTGAGTATCAGCCTAATAAAAGTTTGGAATCCGAGAATGGCAAGTCATTTATTTCTTCTGAACACTTTTCTAGAGAAATTCGTCCTGAAGATCATTCTTTCAACAAGGAGAAAGTTCTATCCACTCAGGCAGCGCCTCCATCTGAGAATGTCAAGATGGTGCCCTCTCTCTCCCACTCTTACGTGTTGCCAATTTTCTATTTTTTGTATTCATAGACTCATTCACATCCTGTTTTTCTGACAGAGTGATAGATCCAAAGACCGTCCCAAGGAGAATTTTACCACCCCGACTGGTGCATCCCCATCCAAGAATGGAAAGGATGACAAGGTTCAAGCTTCCCATCATGAGATATATGATAGTACTGAGGATGTTGGAGAATACATTCCTAGTCCAACTGATCAGTCTAGGAACTTTAGTTTCTTAGGAATTGACCACATTACTCCAGGAGACAGTGATGATGAAGAGGCACAATCTGTAATTTCCGATTGTGTGTCGGTGGGGAAATACCATGTGAGAGCAAGCATTTCTTCAATTCTGCAATCAATCATCAACAAATATGGAGATATAGCAGCAAACTGCAAACTTGAATCAAATTCCATGCGCGCTTACTATTTAGAGTGCCTTTGCTCAGTTATTCAAGAGTTGCAATCCACTTCACTCATGCAGATGACCAAAGCCAAAGTCAGAGAAATGCTGGCTGTCCTTAAAGACGTCGAATCCGCCCAAATTGATGTTGACTGGCTGAGAAATATTCTCAACGAAATCTCAGAAGCCATCGAGCTCAGAAGTCAGCATCAAACAATCGATGCAGCAAAAGCCAATTGTGATAACCTTCTGGAATCAACAAGGAAAGAACTAGAATCCCAGATGCAAGAATTAGCTCTCAAGGAAAAGGAGGTTGCCGATCTCAAGGAACGTGTTGCTGAAACAGAATCTCGCTTGAGTAACCTCGAATTCGAGTCTAATCAGTTGGAGCAGACTATTCAGGCTACGCAATCCAAGGTAAAAAAATATAGTCGCAAATCCCTGGCTGATGAGATCTTGTAGTGCGATCATCGAGTCTTGTTCTTTCTTGCTACATAGTTATTGAGGCAGTAAGGCATTATGTAAGTGATTGAAGTAGGCTTTGCTTTTAGTATTAAACTGCTAAACAATCATGTAGTTGAAACTTAAACTTGAGAATCCTGAGAAATGTGCAAAACATTGTGCTAGTATTATATAAATTAATCTTGTATAAATTAGCCATATGGGTTTGTTACTTTGTCTAGAATTGAGCACCATTGCTACATAACTATTATTTTCCTGCCTTCAATTTTGTTTTATAAGATTGCATCGGTTGTTTATAATAATGTTAAGAACAAAGTTGGGATATATGTGACAAACAAGTGGTATTTGTAAGTCTTTTTTTTTTTTTTTTTTGAATCGTCGGAAATCCTGTCGTGAAACCATCTTTTTCGGGCTTAAGCAGAGTATGTAAAATCTCTGATTGTCCAGGTTCTTACAAGAAACACACTCCCTGAATTTGAATCCAGAACCTCAAGATGAGATCATGAATCCTACATCACCAAATCACTTCCCTGGAGACAGTATTTGATAAGTTATTCAGTTGATACACATAACTACTTTATAATGAAACCGTACATTACATTATAGTGAAACCGTATATTGCATTAATTCGGAGATATAAATTTTGTATCTCACAAGTCTTTGTTGACCAAGAATTGAAAACTTTTAATATTTTTTCTTTGAATTTTTCCCCTATATGGAGAGATTAAGAGAGAATACAACCTGATTTCTTTGCAAATTTTAAATTTACTTTTAAATTTACTTTTAAATTTCTGCTAATAATTTGCCATTGAATTTTTCTTTGAACCGAGGTTTGCAATAGGACACGGAATTTCAAATATATTTTTATGCCTCGATTTGAAAATAAAACAAGACCCAATACATGTCTTGAAATTTCAAAAGGGCGGCACATGATAATAAATTATTGGACGAGATTTTAACATGATGAAAAGAGATTTAACATGACGAAAAGAGATTTTAACAAGGGATAATTTTTTTATTTTTTATCTAAAAAAATAATGGAACAAACTCAAGATAATTTTTTAATTTCGATTCTATAATAGAGACAGAATTGAGGTTTACAAATCCCCACTCATCAAATCTCATCGCCAACTGTAGTTTGAACTTGGCATGCTTAAAAAGAGTCGTGTGTACTTTATTTTTTAGAGTTGAAGCAACAATTAAATAGCAAGAAAGTTAAATTCAGTCTTTTTTTTTAAAAAAAAAAATAATAAAAAATGTCATTTTAAGAATAATTCAATCCTACATGAATATCTAAAAATGAAAATAATATTTGTAATTAAGCACACATTACTTTAACTATTATATTATGTCTGCACTTTGTGCAGGTTGAGTATATATTTTAGATATTAGTCTTATAAATGCTTCGGATCTTGTCAGTTTTATAGTTTAAATGAGACAATTGATTTATTTACAATTAATATTTATGCTTCATTCATTTATCTCTCAGTTCTAGATAATATTTCTAATTCATTGTGTAAGAGCTAATAGTCAGAATTCGCATCATGAAGCACAATAAATAATAAAAAAAATTCATGAAATAATAAAACTTATAGAAATAATTCAAAATAAAATAAAAAATAAAAAATAACAATAGACCTAAAATCCAAAAAAATTAGCTAAGTTTTATGAGTTGCTGCTATTTTATTTTAATATTATATTATATTTTTATATTGTAATAGATTTTTTATTTTAATAATTTTTTATTTTAATTTTTCTAATTTAATAATAAAAAATATTCATTGTAGAGATTATGTACCGCATATGTTTTTTTAATAGAAGATTATGATTTATCTTCTTATTATAATAGGTAATAAAAAAATTGGCTAAGTTTTGTGGGTTATTGCTATTTAGGTTTTTTTATTTTAATAAGATATTATATTTTTATATTGTAATAGGTTTTTTATTTAATAATATATTATTTTAATTTTTCTAATTTAATAATAAAAATATTAATTGTGGAGATTAGGTGCCACATATTTTTTTTTATTTTAATATAAGATTATGATATATCTTCTTATTATAATAGATAATTCAAAATTAATTATAGAGATTAGGTATCATGTAGCGCGATGAGAAATCTTAAAAATATTTAACTCTTATATAGATATATCCAAAAAATAATATATATATATATATATATATATATAATTTAATAATGTTTTTTTAATTATAATATGATAGTATAATATATTTTCTTATTTTAATAGAATTCTTATAAAGTTATAATATATATATATATATATATATATATCTATATATATATATATTATAATAGATTTTTTATTTTAATAAAAAATTAATTATAAAGATATTTTAATTTTATAATTTAATATAAAAAATTAATTGTAAATGTTAATTGTAAAGATTTAATGCCACATTTTTTTTAATGGGAGATTATAAATATTTTCTTATTATAATAGGTTTCTTTATTTTAATTTTATAATTATGATAATGGATTAAAATATTAAAATATTAAGTAATTAAGTAATAAGTTTCTTACTTTGATGGTAGATTATGTTTTTATATTGTAATATGTTTCTTATGTAAACAATTTATTATTTAAATTTATAATTTAAAAAGTTGAAACCGTAACCGAAACTATTTCGATTACGATTTTAGCTTCCTAGAACTGTAAAATCGGACGGTTCAATTCGATTTTGAAAACAAATCAAATCGTGGCCAGGTCTATCCGTTGAAGGAAAAGAAGTAAAAAAAAAATAACTCTAGTTTGAACGGCTATATAATCTGTGTCGTGTGCTCTTTACTCCGTCACGTTAACAAAATCAAACTATTGCTTATAGTTCATGATAAGAGAAGAATGCATGGGCGTGAAAAAAGATTTACCTTAACAAGTAATTCATGACAGTTTCTGAGAAAAATCTCTTCTATCACATACTATGATAGATTAGTAATAAAATATTTTCCATTAGGAAATTAATCACGGATTTATAATAGAATATTGTATATCATGAAGGTTTGTTATAGAATATTTTATATTACGAAGGTGTGTGACGGTTTTGTAATCGAAATTTTATTTATCACGAAATTTTATGACAGTTTTATGATAGAAATTTGACCCATCATAAATTTTATGACGAACAAAATTAAATATATATATATATATATATATTTGAAATAAATCAAACTTAAGGTCTCGAATCCATGAGTTGGACCATAAATACACTTATATTAAAGCGTTTCCACTGTACCAAACTTATTTTAAATATAGAGAATTTAATATTTCAATTTTAAGAGCATATCCACTTGTAATGAAGTACACGTTTAAGTTTCCTAAGTCACCTCATTAAAAATATTTGCCAAGGTAGATTTATAGGAGTGGTAATAACTAGAGGTAAAACTCTTCTGAAAAGGGATTCATCAGCCATGCCAGGGTGATACGAGAAGAATCTTCAGAATCCTGAGAAAATCCACATTAGAATTCTGCAGGTAGCTTTCGATGGAGTTGTGGAAGGTATTGGAGTAATTACATGCATCATCTTCTGTTATGTCCAGTGACTTGGTTCTCTTGATCAGATATTTCCACCTCTGAGAATTACTGGAGAATTAATTCCTTTATTGAGATTCTTTGTGTATATTCGAGAGGAATGATATGAGATTTCGAATTTTAAATTTTCAATCGAAATTTGAGATTTTTTGTAATCTCTAATCTTTGATTGTTAATTTTACATTGTTGTAAGGATTTTGGAGTATTCTTTTCCTATTTTTAGATCTAATAGATTGAAACTCGAGATTTTTTATCATTCCTAGTCATTGATTGTTATTAATTTTACATTGTTGCAAGGATTTTGGAGTATTCTCTCCCTGTTTTTAGGACCAATATTTCGTAAACTAATATATATAAGAATAAATGTTTTTAAATCCCTATATTTTGGTTCAATAACCCATTATATTCTACAATTCGTAAAATATCTCGAAGCTATGGTTAACAAAACTGACGAATCAAATGTGGATCTTACGATACATCCATTTGGGACCAATATCCTCATTAATATATTTTCGGTTGAGAGTCGGCCTTGTTATCAATTGTGATCAGTTGTTGATTGTAAGATTTCATGTCCTTACAAGTGTTAAACTCCTCAGTTGATTGGAGGCTTCTTAGGAGTGCTTAGGCCAATGACAAAAACAATATCAAGACTGCAGAGTGGCCCATTAAAACGGATAATATTTAATTAATATATAGAGGAAATTATCAGGAATCAACAATGTGAACAAATATCTTAAGTAAAATTTTTATTTTCTCAATCTGACATCACTTGCAATCTTTGAAATAAACATCTTAACACATTATCTGGAAACGAATTGCAGCGACGCCATGGACTGGTAATTCAATTGGGGAATGTGTGGTAGTACCAGACAAATTCTCAGGAATCAAAAAAAAAAAAAAAAATGAACCAAATGGTCAAAAATTGTGAAAAATCCAAAGTGCTTTTATGAAAAATTGATTGCCAAATATTATTGATTATTCTTTAGATACCGTCATTCATTACTTGGGTCAACAAATTACTTCTGTTGCATCTAGAAACTGGGTTATTGTCAGAGAGATTTGGTGAGATCAAAGACAGGTCACAGACCTCCCTGTAACATCATCAAAACTTGATCTTCAAAAATATTGTATAAAGATTCATTCTATGCTTAAAAGATACATGTAAAATCTTATAAGAAATATATTTTATGGATTCGAATCCAAAATCTCAAAATGAGATCCTAAACCCTACACCATCAAATCACGCCCTTTGCGAACTAAAAATATTTTATCAAAAAACGATAAAACAGGAACTGGTCATAAAGTACAAGTTATTATTGAAAAATACATTTTAATAATACAACGTATGTATGTTGTGACTAGATCATGTTCCCTTATATATACCAGTGCTGATATTATATTTATAGGAAAGAGCTTATGTGGGTACTCAAAACGAGGCCTTAAAAAAAAAAAACAGCCCAAGAATCTTTGCTAAAAGCTCGCTGGGTATGCAAGAATCCATGAATGGAAAGGATGATGACAAGGTTCAAGCTTCCCCTCATGAGATATATCAAATTACTGAAGATATTCCTAGTTTCTCAGGAATTGATCGAATTACTCCTGGAGAAGACAGTGATGATGATGAAGAGGCACAATCAAAACTCTCCATTAATAGTGTGTCATTGGGGGGAAAATATCATGTGAGAGAAAGCATTTCTTCAATTCTGCAATCAATTATCAACAGATATGGAGATATAGCAGCAAACTGCAAACTGGAATCAAATTCCATGAAGGCTTACTACTTAGAGTGCCTTTGCTCAGTGGTTCAAGACTTGCAATCCACTCCACTCTTGCAAATGACCAAAGCCAAAGTCAAAGAAATGCTCTCTGTCCTTAAAGATGTCGAATCAGCCCAGATTGAAGTTGATTGGCTGCGAAATATTATCAATGAAATCTCAGAAGCCATCGAGCTCAGTACTCAGCATCAAACAATCGATGCAGCAAAAGCCAGTCATGGTAACCTTTTGGAATCAACAAGGAAAGAACTAGAATCCCAGATGCGAGAATTAGCTTTAAAGGAAAAGAAGGTTGGCGACCTCAAGGAACGTGTTGCGAAAACCAAATCTCGGTTGAGTAACCTCGAGGTTGAATCTAATCACCTGGAGCAGCAGTCTATTCAAGCAACGCAATCCAAGGTCAACAAATTTAGCAGAGGCAAATCCCTGGCTGATGAGATCTTCTAGTAATGAGATGATTGAGTGTCTTGTTCTTTCTTTTTATATATATATATATATTGTAACAAATTTACTTTATTAAATGGTGATTGATGTAGGCTTTGCTTTTAGAATTCAACTCCTATACAGTTATGTATGTAGTTGAAACTTGATCTTGGCCAGGATACAAGGAATTGTGCATGACATAGTATTAATAAAAGTTCAAAAAAAAAAAATTGAATAAACTAGCCATCCGAGTTTGTTACTTTGTAATAAGAACTTGCCTTGAATAAGTCAAGCAAACCTCTCTATGTGTTCTAAGCCACAAGAATCGCGAATCTTGATTTTTGTAAGAATAAAATTCTTCCAAGATCAAGTCAAACCCTTAAGGAACCTTGCTCCTAAGATTTTTTTTTTTTTTTTTATTTCTTTGGAGAATATTGAATATCGATATAGAGCCACAACACTTGCCACACGTTGATAAGCTTTTGTTCCTTAGAATCAAGGAATAATCTATTCCCTCAAGACGACACAAGTCACTTTATTTTGTAAAAAATATGTTCTTAAATCATTATCAATTACAATGAATAATGACCCTTTAAATAGATGGCTAACCCTGATTCTACAAAATATAATAAAACCCTAGTAAAAAAACTCAATAACTTATAAAATAATTTAAAATTTCGTGCATTAACTTTCTAATTTAATTAAAGTTCAGCCCAATACTTAAAAATCACATAACCTTAAAAATATGAAATATAAAAGCTATATGGATAAATTGCTTCTGTATTTTGACCATGACGGATTTTGAATTGGACTTTGATGTAAACTACAAAGTTGTAGATCCATGAGTCCTCTTTCCAATGCAACTTGAATCACTAAAATCCGATATCGGATGAGAAAGTTTCGTCCAAAATACGAAATCTGCGCAAATTTCGCCACTGCTAATGCACCATTCGAAAATTAAGCCTGAAATCAATCAAGACAGTCCATGTACGTCCAAGACCCATTCTATTATTGCCTTAGACATAATAAAGCCTTCATATAAAGTCTCGTACATGGACCAAACTCCATAACCCAATGAATCTTTCAAATCCACCAAAAAAGTCCAAATACACCAATCTCACCAAGACATACAATCAACCACAAATTCACGTTAACTTGGCTCAACAAACATAGTTCATTATGGATCACATCATTCTCCCTCTCTTGAAAATGATTCGACCTCAAATCCGTGCCCGGATCATAGAGAGTAATGATAAAATAAATTGGACAATTATTCTGGAATAAAGAAAAATGACATGGAAGAAAAGTGTCAATGTTAGTACAATAATGCTGGTGTATTATTCCCCCTTGCCCATACTTTTCCGCAAAATATATATATATTTTTTTTTGCACTCACTGCTCCAATGAGATTCCTAATTAAGTGCACACTCTCAATCTCATTCACAACAAATTCTACATGCTTAACACTCATAAAACTCTCACACGTGTTTACCCATGTGTTTCCCAACTCACTACGCTCATTTGGATGCTCAACACTCTCAACACATTTGACTACACATGTAATTTCATCAATACAGTTAGCCATGTGTTGAGCTTCAAATTTATCATCACTAGCAACAGCTAAGTCATCCACCTCAGCAATAGCATCAACCTCCACATCACACTCACTTTTCACTAATTGCTCACTCACTACCAGGCCCATATTTTCTTCTTTTACATTCACAACATTAATAACAAGTTTATTTTTTAAGCACTCGGAAACTCTTTTTTTTTCTCTTTTCAACCTCGTTTTTCTCTTCATTTTTAATTGATCGGTATAGGCTTGTTGTGGTGTTAAAAGATAAAGAATAACTGACCTTCGTTCCGTGACATAAATGTATCTACTCCTCTCAACATGATGCCACGCTTGCCTATCATACTTCCATGAACCACCCAATAATATGTGACAATCAAGCATAAACACCACATCACATAATACATCATCATGAAACATCCTAGTAGTAAATGCAACCATGACTTGATACTCCACCTTAACCTCATCACAATTAGGCAACCCTCATAACATATAAGGCTTAGGATGGTTTCGCAATGACAACCTCAATTTCTCCACGAGACTGATACTAACTAAATTAGCCCAATATTCCCCATCAATAATCACACTACACACCTCACTTTCACAAATACTCTAGTACGAAAGATATTATCTCTTGGCTGCCCCATAATATCAACCAACACACTGGCCATCTTGACAAAACAAACTCAAAACGGAAGAAAATACCAAAAAAAATGATAAAGATAAAGACAAGACTAAAAAACTTAAAAGATCATAGGAGACTGAAAACAAAATAAAAAAATCAGATTCAAAATTCAATAACAAATTCAACCAAAAATTTCCTTTTCGATTAAGGAACACTAAGGCAATCCCTAGCACAACTTAATACACAAGGTAATTGATCGAACTGTTCTTATTTCTCTTGCACAAGTTTGAATTTATTTTTTTTTCTAATGACTCTCTAAATCCTAATTATGTATGCAAATTAAACAAACAAACTGATTCAGAACTAATTAGAAACCAAAAACTGAACTGACTCAAATATCGTAACTAATATTTGGACCTGAAATCGGGACCTGATATGAGAACAGACAACTTTCAACTATGTATTATTGACTAGATCTCGTCGAGTACATGCAAATCGATATATTATGGGTCTCGTAACTCTTTATAGATCAAATTTTACAGCCTTTTTAAATTTAGTGCGCAGTTGAAAAATTTTGACCGAACTGATCCGAAAATTGCATACAATTTCGACCATAATTGACTCAAAAAACCAAGAATTGAATCTTATATGCTATTATCATAAAAGAAAATTATAATAACATATAAGATGCAGTCATAAACATGAAAAGCACAAAAAAAAAATTTAAAAAAAATTGAAATTAGAAAATATGAAAAAAAAATATAAAGACTTCATAAAACGATAAAAATAGAGAAAATCTTGACATCGGAACCCTTAGCTCCTGATACCAAATGATAAGAACCTGTCTGGAATAAGATAAGTAAATATCTCCACGTGTTTTAAGCCTCAAGAACTGCGAATCTTGATTTTTGTAAGAACATAATCCTTCTAATATCAAGTCCAACCCTTAAGGAATCTTGCCCTTACGAACTTTTCTTTATTTCTTTGGAGAATCTTGAACATCAATATAGCGCCACAACGCTTGTCACACGTTGATAAGCTTTTGTTCCATAGAATCAATGAAGAATCCACTCCCTCAAGATGACACAAGTCGCTTTGTTTTGTAAAAAATATGTTCTTAATTCATTATCAATCACAATGAATAATGCCTCTTTGAATAGGTAGTTATAATTCTACCAAAATATAATAAAACCCTAGAAAAATAAACCCAATAACACATAAAATACTTTAAAATTTTGTGCATGATATTTCTAATTTAATTAAAGTTCAGCCCATCACTTAAACATCACATAACCTTAAAAATATGAAACCTAAAAGCTGTATAGATAACTTACTTCTGTATGTTGACCATGAAGGATTCTGAATTGGACTTTGATGTAAACTACGAAGTTATATATCCATGAGTCCTCTTTCCAATGCAACTTGAATCACTAAAATCGGATATCATATGAGAAATTTACGTCCATAATATGAAGAGTGCGTAAATTCAGCCACTACTAATGCACCATTCGAAAATTAAGCCTGAAATCAATCAATGCAGCCCATGTACGTCGAAGACCCATTCCATTCTTGCCTTAGACGTAATAAAGCCTTCATATAAAGTCTCATACATTGACCAAACTCAAGAACCAAAGGAATATTCCAAATCCACCAAAAAGGTCCAAATACATCAATCTGATCAAGCCATGCAATCAACCACAACTTCACGTTAACTTGGCCAAATAAACAAAGCTCATCATGGATCACATCACTTTGTCTCGCTCATAGCTCCATTGCCTCCAAGACAATTATTTTTATTATAAATATGAACCGAAATAGGAGAGCTGAATAAAAATATACTAGTTTTCTTGATTTCAAAATGAATTATAAATTGTCTTTATATGGGTATTACAAAAGAATCAATAGTAATTACATATCATCTAACAATTAACATTAATATCATATCTATCAATATTAATTACTTATCAACAAACAACTAACATTAATATCATATCTATCAATATTAATTACATATCAACTAGATTAATATCATATCTATCAATATCCTCCCTCAAACTCAAGATGATAGTGAGGAAACCAGATTGAGTTTGGAATGAGGGTTGTGTAACGGCCAGGAAGAAAGATTTGGTGAAGATATCAGTTATTTGATCATCGAAGTGCAGATACACCAACTGAAGAGTACCGCGAGCAATATGTTGACGAATGAAAAAAAAAAGAAAAAAAAAAGAAATGACATTCAATCTTAATGTGTTTGGTACGTTCATGGAATACATCATTATGTGTTATTTGAATAGTGTTTTGATTGTCACAGTAAAGAGTAGTAAGGGGTGGTTGAGAAACTCACATAACTTTGAGGAGCCAACGTAGTCATAGAAATTCGGCAGTAGTCGCAACAAGAGCTCGATATTCAACCGCAGTATTAGAACGAGCAATCAATGTTTATTTTTTACTACATCAATAAATAAGCGAGTCCCCAGAAAAACACAATAATCAGTTGTGGATCGACGATCGGTAAGATCACCTGCCCAATCTGCATCAGAGTAAGCTCGAAGAACAAGTGAAGAATTAGTAGAGAAATTGAGACCACAAAAGAGAGTGTCTTTAACATAGCGAAGGATGCAGAGCACAGCAGCATGATGAAGAGATTGAGGAGCAACCATGAATTGACTTACAATATGAACAACATAGGCAATGTCTGGTCGAGTGATAATGAGATAAATGAAACTACCAACTAATTATTTGTAAAGAGTAGGATCATCAAAAGGAGTGTCATTCATAGGTGTAAATTTAGTATTATACTATTATTTTCAAATTTAAGTTTTATAAGATTGTAATAAATTCTTTATAGGGAAATTACTTTGGCAAAAATTTAGTGAAATTCGAAAAATTTTAAAATATCACTTAAATCGGATAAATTTGACAAACCGTGATCGTCATATAAATTTTCATGTGACAATTAATTGATAAAGTTACGAAGTGATTGTAGAATGGTAAGCTGTGCTTTAATTTGGATATACAATTTTTTTGTCTCATTTTTTTTACATAAGATTGTTGAAAAATTTCTTCCCAAAAAAAAAAAAAAAAAAAAAAAAGGAAAAAACTTTAGTGGACAATGAATTAAAAACGTTTAGATTATCATTTTTCTTTAAATTAACAAAAAAAAAAAAAAAGTACAAGAGAATGTAATCTTAAATTTTATAATGTAGCACAAGTAAAAATGCGTTTTAAACATTTTTCATCCTAGCTGATGTACTTCTCGGCTTCCCCCTAGATACATATTATCATAGGTAAAAATGTTACCCGAATTGATCCGATTTCTAAAATTTGACCCACCTAATACCTTCAAGAAAATATTATAATAAAAAATAATGATAAAAAATCACCAAATCAATATCTGATTCAATCATAAAAATATTATTTGGAATAAAAAGTCAACTAGTTTAATTTTTAATTTTTTTAATAAAAACTACTCATTGATTTTATTACAAATAATATTCATGTATGTTTACCAAAAATAGCATGAACCCAGTGGCATCATCTAGAAAAAGGAATCAACAATGAGGACCAATCTCAAGCAAATATTTTATTTTCTCAATCTGACATTAATTACAAACTTGAAATAAACATAATATATTAACTGGAAACGAATTTTAGCTACATTATTGACTGGTAAATCAACAGGAATGTGTGGGTGAAGATAGCAATAGTCAAAGGGGAGATTCAAAATTAAGACCCCTAATCTAAAAAAAAATAAAAAATTTAATATAAATATGAAACATATTTTCTTTATTATTTATCAATAAGATTCTAATTTAAAAACTAGTCTAAAACCTTATAAATTTTAAGCTAACTTAAGGCCGCCCTCGCAATTGTGGCTTGACCCGTATCCTTTCTGCCACAATTTTCCAGGCATCGGGTCCAAGATGTGCAGCGAAACGAGCTAAACTTCTTGTATTTCGAATGGAAAAAAGTGAAGTGATGATGATGATGATGATGATGGTCCACAAATTTGACAAATCCAAAATGCTTAATATTAATATTCAGCCATGATTTTCTTTGGTCAAAAAATACTTCGGCTGCATCTAGAGACTGGATGATTGTCAGAGAAATTTGGTGAGAAAAAAATATATACAAAACTTGGGGAATAAGCTTATCTGGGTTGTTATTTTTTTTCCTCTCTTGCTAAAAGCTCTTCTGGGTATGCAAGAATCCAAGAATGGAAAGGATGACAAGATTCAAGCTTCCCGTGAGGATTCTGGAGAAGACGTTCCTAGTCCAACTGATCGGTCTATGAACTTTACTTCCTCAGGAATTAACCAAATTACTCAAGGAGGAGACAGTGATGATGATGATGAAGAGGCACAATCAGAGATTTCCAATGATGTGTCATTGGGGAAAAAATACAATGTGAGAGCAAGTGTTTCTTCAATTCTGGAATCAATTATCAACAGATATGGAGATATAGCAGCAAACTGCAAACTGGAATCAAATTCCATGAAGGCTTACTACTTAGAGTGCCTTTGCTCAGTGGTTCAAGACTTGCAATCCACTCAACTCTTGCAAATGACCAAAGCCAAAGTCAAAGAAATGATTTCTGTCCTTAAAGATGTCGAATCAGCACAAATTGATGTTGATTGGCTGCGAAATATTATCAATGAAATCTCAGAAGCCATCGAGCTCAGTACTCAGTATCAAACAATCGATGCAGCAAAAGCCAGCTATGGTAACATTTTGGAATCAACAAGGAAAGAATTAGAATCCCAGATGCAAGAATTAGCTCTGAAGGAAAATGAGGTTACTGATCTCCAGGAACGAGTTGCTGAAACCAAATCTCAGTTGAGTAATCTCGAGGTTGAATCTAATCACCTGGAGCAGTCTATGCAAGTTACGGAATCCAAGGTCAAAAAATTTAGCGGCAAATCCCTGGCTGATGAGATCTTGTAGTGTGATGATTGAGTTATCTTGTTCTTGCTTGCTATATATACATAGTTATTGAAGTAATAAGGTATCATGTTTTTCGTATTAAACTGCTAAACAATCATGTACATGAATAAAAAAAGCTCGTGTAATTATTAGTTTTCATATCTAATTTTATTATTCTACCGTCTTTGTCCGCACAATTTTCAGGTATGGTTTTATTAGCGTTCGGACTTTTTTTAAATCTAATTTTAGGTCTAGTCAATAATGATTTGCAGATGAATTAATATCATTAAATATTATTTTTGACATTAAATATTTACCATTAGACTAGCTTAAATCTATGGCAAGACTGATGTCCAATTTTTTTTACTAAAAAAAAAAAAAAAAAAAAAAAAAAAAAAACTAAATTCAAATATCCGCACTCGAAATATCTTCAAATATCCTCACTCTAAATATCTTCACTCATATATATATAGTTAAATATTTGCTCGGACGTCCGAATCGGAATATATATATATGGTGAATGCCCTCAACTTAATAAGTTAAAGACCTCATTAGAAAACATAGAAAAAACATATTTCAATCCAATATTATTTATTTTTTAATATATTTGTTGATGGTGATTTTTGTGACAAGTATTTGATCAGCACGGTAATGGTAAAGATAGAATTTCTCCTTTTGGAAGGATGAATGTTCTGAGGGTATTGGTTACTCATCGGCCAGACAGAGAGTTTGGACCCGGTTCCCCGGATCTGACCGACGAGCAGACACAGCATGATTCGAGTTTCGGAGATCGACAACATCAGAACCGAGACCGACCAATATAGCCCGGTAGCTCGGTTCAGTTCTATTTTTCCTCCCGTGGAGACCTGAGCTCATATATTTTGGGACAGGCCGGGAGTGGCTTGGGTAGTTCGACAGATCATCTGGCCAACATGTGGACGAGCGATATGTGAACATGTAGTTTGGGCTTTTCCCTCTGGTATACACCACTGTTTGGGAACTCTTTACAGGCTGGTTTCATTATGTTACGTGTGGCAGTGTATAAAATATGGTGATGTGACAAGGCGTCAGGTGGCAGGTTTGCTTTCAGCGAGGCAGCCTTGGGGCAGAGAGCCCGTCAATCAGTCGGAGATCCACGTGGGTGACGTCATGGAAGCATGGGAATAGTGTTGTAATTCTCCTAATATATAAAGGAAAATTAGTCTCATTTGTAGTGGATAGCAAAATTTGTAATGAAAGAGGGAGCATTCTTGTAAAAAAGAAACATAGACAAACAACTCAGTTTCTTTAGACCCTTCCTGAAAACAGGTCGGCCGAGCTCGGTTTGGTAATAAAAAACAACCCTCACTTTGTGCCCGTGGACATAGGCTGGATTTGCTCCGCCGAACCACGTTAAACCCTCTTTGTCGATTTCGTGTGTTATTTTGCCTTTTGCTACGTTTGATTTTGGTTTCCCACAACCAAACGAATTCACGGTTGGAGGAGAATTGTCCCGGAAGAGTTATCCTGAAACTACCCATGGAACGAAAATCATTCGTCAACAATATTATATATGAAATTTTTTTTATCATTAGTGAGATCATCAACTTGGCGATGTCTTCATTAGAATCAGATTTCAAATGTGTGTTTTGTATATGAAAAGACTTGCATCTTTCTTTTAAAAAATTCATGTAGTTGAAACTTGAAACTCGATATTGGCCAGAATCTGAGAAACGAGCATGCCATAGTGCGAGTATTAAAAACTTTGTATAAACTACCTACGCATCTGGGTTTGTTACTTTGTCTTGGCTCATATATCCATTAATTGTAACATAGACTTTTATCTTCAAGTTCAATCGTTTTATATGATTGTAATATTTTTTTATTTTTGAGACAATACTATTAAGTTGGGATACATATAAGTAGGGACATATATGAAAAATATGTCGTCATCATATAAAATAACATATGATAAAAGAATTATAAATTAGGGATGACGGAAATCCTCAAAGGAATGAGAGTTTAGAGACCGATGAATGTCTATAATATACACTTTTCAAGTGTATTTATCATTGATTTCCTCAAAAATTATATTCTTGAATGTGTTAAATGTACTCATATTTATTGTTTTATTGATTATGTTGGATTATATGGAAATTTGAACAAAAATGAGTGAAAATCTCGAAATTCCTGATTTCCACAAGTGAGTTCCTAATTTCCGTAGCTTTCAATATTTTGACCATAACGTTTTCATAAGATGTCCAAATGAGGTTATTGAAGTTGTGTTGGAAAGAAAACTCAATTATCTACAAGTTGTGTTGGAAAGAAAACTCAATTATCTACAAGTTTGTAATTTAAATCGATGACTGAATCAGACCCCATCATGATCAAAATCGAGCTGAAACTGAAAGTGATGTAATATTATATTGCGACATTGAGTAACTCAATGTTTCGACATTCTAATTCAGAGAGCAAATTTAACTTTGTTAGTGCCATGTGTGTTAGAAACATCCATAACAAAATAAATTTAATTGAGTTGTAATGATTCTTGAAAATCTCATAGCTGTAGGCACTGCATTTTTACACATAAGTCCATATGATGAGTCTCATTTTGGAGACACTACCTTTTAAGTCACGAGGTCACGGGAAACGGACATCGGAAGGGGGAATTCAGAATAAACAAGGTTCACTGTTTTCGTTCGTGATGCGTTCGTGTTTACGTTCGAACGTCAAACGGATTGCGGGCGTTCGTGCCGCATTCGAGGAAGCGTTCGAACG
The DNA here is from genome assembly GCA_019454045.1 of Zanthoxylum bungeanum. Lineage (NCBI taxonomy): Eukaryota > Viridiplantae > Streptophyta > Magnoliopsida > Sapindales > Rutaceae > Zanthoxylum > Zanthoxylum bungeanum. Next base: position 215,227 of record SKCR01047276.1, read on the forward strand.
GTGTCGGTAATTATGGTTTTGCTGCTAGCCTCACATCCAGCCCAATTAGCCCCCCCAAAGCCCATAAAACACATCCCAATTTAAATAAATAAATATTAATTAAAACATTAAATAAATAAGATAATAATTAAATTAATTAAATAATTAAATAAAACATATACCAAACATAAAATAAGCAATTACCAACTTAAACTAAAATCATGCCTAAATTAAACAAATCACATACTAAATCAAAAATATAATCATACCAAGTTAAAATCAATCAACCAATATATTATTCCTAACTTAAAATATTGTATTCCTAAACCAAGCCAATCAAATATTCAACCTTCCCTATCTAGCCAAGATTTGTCCCCCCCTCAATCTTTGACTTCCCTTAACCAAACCAAATCAAATCTCTCTTTAATTAGCCAAATCTCTTTCCTTGTCAAAGTCCAACCCTTTGCCTATAAAAAGAACCATTCACCAACCTTCTCATCCCGAGTTGGCTAGCTGATACACAACACACAGAAAATTACAGGAGGAACACACCCAAGAACAGTAGCAAAACGGCAGGGAAACCACAAGGAAACAGCAGCAAAACGGACTCAAAACAGTAAGACAACGAACGAGAACAGTGAACCAGTGAACCGGGAGAGTTGCGGAGCATCCACCCTTCCGACGATCGTGTACCGTACATCCGAGAGGTGATTTAAAAGGTTAGACCTGAAGGTACCTTTTTTATTAGTTTATATTCGTTTTTTTATTATTATTGAATTCTATTCGCATGAGAGTCGTTTATGGATGCATGTTGTGGCTTGAATTAAATGGAAGAGTGTCGTCTCTTGTGGTATATAGGATGGAAACCCAGACGTAAATTCCGTAGCCGAATCCGAATGGACGGTAGTGCGGTCTGTACTTGGGATACAACTCCACGTACCACTTGAGTAAACGGCACCTTCTCTTGTTTTGTGTTGCTTTTATTTATTTATTTTTCGTCACTTAAATTCTGCATGTTGCTTATTTATGCATGACTCAATCGAGCGCATGAGCTTAGTAAGTGGAATGAAAGATCCCCTATGGGGAGGGGTTAAGGCCCTTTACCACGATGTTTTGCCGCGCCGGTTGATGTGTGTTCGGTTGGATGCAAGACACGTTCAATCGGACATACTTAGAATAATATGATTGTCTTTATGTTTGTATGTATGATGTGATGTGACGCGCATGGGCTTAGTATGTTGGTCTAAAGGTCCTCTCTTTGAGAGATCAAGAGCCCCAAAAGGCCACCTTTACGGCAGTACTTCGCCGCGCCCCTTTATTTTGTTGTTTATGTATTGTGCCCCATTTCATGCATCAGGTCTGTTCCCGTTCGAATGCGTTTACGAACGCAACTCGAACGCGCATGCATTTTTGCCTTATCATGCATCAGGTCTCATTTTCGTTCGAACGCGTTCACGAACGCCATACGAACGTGAGCATTCTGTTTCATTTCCGTTCGAACGCGTTATCAAACGTCATACGAACGCGAGCATTCTGTTTCATTTCCGTTCGAACGCGTTTACGAACGCTACTCGAACGTGAGCATTCTATTTCATTTCCGTTCGTTCGAACGCGTTTACGAACGCTACACGAACGCGCACACACTGAACTGAGTCTGTCTTATCATATTCATGCATAATTGCCTCTTGGTTGATCTTTCTTGTGTTATATAGCCAACCGTATTATTTGTATCCTGCATTTATCCATTCTATGTGTTCTTGGGATTGTATTCAAGCATGATTAGGCTGTTAGCATGTTATTTGGTTAATAGGTTCATGAGATAGTACTCAAGCATGATTATGTTGTTCTTAGTTTTCCATATCATAGGATTGAAATATGTTCATGAGATTGTCATGTGATGTTGCATGTTGTGATGAACTTGTTGATGCATGCATATGAATTTAGAAGCATGATATTTTTGGAAATAAATATTATTTAAGCCTGGTTAAATTATTACATAAATCCTTTTATTACAAGTGACATAAGTAAGGGACCATTCCGAACCAAACGGTTTGAGGTCTTCCCTTGCGAGGGGTGAGTGCGGCCTTAAATCTCATTTTCCCGGTTCACACCGGGTGGCGACTCCATTACTCTCCGGTTTAGTCCCCCGTGGCTACTCCGTACTCCCAACTAGGCCGCGAGCCTAGGACAGCATGCGTCGCCCCAGATTCCTGTGTTCCCACAATAGCATTTGGACAACATCAGATAGTCATATCGGAGTGACATTCACTCTTTGGATATTCCAGAAGATTTAGAGATTAAATTATTGTTTTTCTTTAATTTTATTAAAATGAGAGATTGAAAATATCTTTTAAAAAAAGACACTTGAGTAAGAAAATGCAATCTTAAAAATCGTTTTAAAAACTATTTTCTTTTAATTAAGTAAAGATCATTTTTAACCATTTTTCTTTCAATTAATTTCTGTATGTAATCCTAAAATGTTAGAAAATTCATCAAAAATTAGAATTATATTTCTTATTTGATTAAAATAATTATATTACTTATCAATCTTTTAAAATTAAAATCCTTGATTGCTTAGAAAAAAAAAATTTAATTTTAAGGTTACGAAGAGCTATATTTCCAATAATATTCATTTATTTGGGTATTTTAATCTTTTCTAGTGTTGTACAAAAATTGGGAAGTAGTTTGAACTTGTCATGCCTAAAAGAGTCACGTTTACTTGAATTTTTAGAGTTGAAGAGACAATTAAAGAGCAAGAAAGTCAAATTAGTTTTTTTTTTTTTTTTTTAAAAAAAATTATGTCTTATGGTTCTGATTACTAATTCCCGAATGAAGAGTTAATTCTTATAGTGTTTTTTTTTTTAATAATCGGGATGTTCGGGTCAATTTACGTATACCTCAATTAATCTTGTGATCTGTGTCTTATGCCCTCATAAGTTTAAGTCGCTGGCTTTTACACAAGGGACATCGTGCCTAAGGAAATTCACCTAGTGATATTCGAACCTTAAATCTGAGAGATGTGTGTTATTTGAAGAAAGAGGTGAAAATTGTGTAAGAAGTTTGTATAGCAATTAGAGGGAGTAGTCTCATAATGGAAAATGATATGGAAAATGAAAGGTTTATAAGTATTCTCTAGACACTTATATTAAATTGGAAAAAAAGCAAGGCTTGTGCTTGGGAGGCATGGCATTAGAACTAATTAATATATTTAATATATATTAATAGCTTTTATTTTTGATTTTCATTTTAAATATGAAGATTTGAGTCTGATCAACACATTTATTCCAATTTAACTGAAATTCTCAAAAACGTTTGGTGGCAATTCCTTTTATTCTCTATAAATGGAATAAAAGACCATAGGCATAGAGACAAGAAAAATATAGAATTTTCCATATACACAACAATAGAGGAGATGTGAGAGAAAATTCTTCTTTTATTTTACTCACAAACAAATTACAAAGCTTACAACCTTAAGCTTTACAAAAAACTCTCAACCATCTTTACTCTCTATTCTTACAAATTTGGGATTTCTGGGACATGTTTACAATTGATGAATGGCCCTTTTATAGTGTCCAAATCGTGTGAACAGTGCCACACTGTTTGGCACTTGTTTTGCCAGCTTTGATCCAGCTACCAACTTGCACATTTCATTTCAAACTTTCGGTGGCTTTTGTTTCTCTGCATGCATGTTGCATGCCGATTGCTGCTGACTTCAACAAATCTCCACATCGGTGAAGATTCCCCCAAAATCTGAGCCGACCATCAATCATCCAAACCGGATCCTCAAAAGGATCCACCACTGGCTGCATCTGTATGACTGCCTGCGTACCCTGAGTTGGGATCAAGCCAATCGTAGTTCTCTGAATCTCCCCACTCTGACTATGTTGAGAGTTTTGTCATCTCGGCTATGGCACGACAGATTTCAAGCTTCTCTTTCGGTAAAACCTTCGTGAACATATCGGCACCGTTATCATAGGTGTGAATTTTCCTGAGTTCTAACAGCTTTGAGCTCAGGACGTCCTGTATCCAATGATACCTCACATCGATATGTTTTGACCTCGAGTGAAATGTGGAATATTTACCAAGGTAGATAACACCCTGGCTATCACAGTATGAAGTGTACTTCTCCTGCTTGAAACCCAATTCCTGGACGAATGTCTTCATCCACAGCAATTCCTTGCAAGCTTCTGTCACTGCAATGAATTCTGCCTTTGTTGTAGAAAGTCCAACACATCTCTGCAACCTCGACTGTCATGCCACAGCTCCCCCTGAGAGAGTAATCAGATACCCCGAAGTAGACTTTTGGGTATCCACATCTCCTGTCATATCTGAATCGGTGTAGCCCATCAACACTGGCTTGTCGCTGCTTCCAAAACATAATCTCATCTTGGATGTGCCTCGAAGATACCGCATAATCCATTTGATAGCATTCCAGTGTTCCCGTCCTGGTTTTGACATAAACCGGCTGACCAATTCAACTGCTGTGCTAAGTCTAGCATCGTGCACACCATGGCATACATAAGACTTCCCACTGTTGAGGTGTATGGAACATGTTTCATTTCCTCCTTCTATGTCTCAGTAGAGGGGCTCTGTTGTGTACTCAATCTAAAGTGGGTAGCAAGAGGAGTGATAACCGCTTTAGCATTGTCCATCTGGAATCTCTGAAGTACTTTCTCAATGTACTCCTCTTGTGACAAGTATAATCTCCTGGCTTTCCGATAACGGCCGATCCTGATGCCAAGAATCTGTTTAGCTGGCCCCAAGTCTTTCATCTCAAAAGACTTACTCAGTTGCTGCTTCAAATTATCAATCATTTATTGATTCCAGCCAACTATCAACATATCATCTACATACAACAGTAAGATGATAAAGTCATCGTCAAAAAATTTCTGAACGAAAACACAATGGTCTGAAGTGGTCTTCTTGTATCCCTGCTCCCCCATAACTGACTCAAACTTCACGTACCATTGTCTTGGTGCCTGTTTCAAACCGTAGAGGCTTTTCCTCAGTCTGCATACATGATCATCTTTTCCTTTGACTCTGAAGTCTTCTGGTTGCTCCATATAAATTTCTTCTTCCAGATCTCCGTAAAGAAATGCGGTCTTGACATCCATCTTCTCAACTTCCAGGTCGAGGCTTGCTGCTAAGCTGAGTACTACACTGATGAATGACATCTTCACAACTGGAGAAAAGATTTCATCGAAGTCAATGCCTTTTCTCTGATTGAATCCATTGACGACTAGCTTGGCTTTGTACCGGGGTTGTGAAGTATGCTCATGTTGCTTCACTCTGTACACCCATTTGTTCTTCAAATCCCTTTTGCCTCTTGGCAATTTTACCAACTCGAAAGTGTGATTGTCATGCACAGATTTCATCTCATCTTGCATGGCTTCCTCCCACTTTTCCTTGTCATTTATTTCCACAGCCTCCTGGTAGCTCTCGGGTTCTCCCCTGTCAGTAAGCAACACATACTCATATGCATAATATTTAGTTGAATGTCGTCTTTCTCTGTCAGACCTTCTCTGTGGAACTGTTGGAGTAGCTTCTTGTTGGGGTTGGTGCTCAGAGCGCCAATTCCCGGTTGTATTTCTGTTAAATACTTCTGTAAAACATTATTATTATGAATAATATATACAGTTTCTATAATATAATCTATATTTCTATATGGTAAAGACGTAATGACCGGAGAATGATTAGTCATGATACAGTTGCAAAAGCGTCGCAACGGACATTGAGAAGTATCATGACGTTGTCATTCTCAGACAATTCCTGGTCAAGGTTTACACACTACTTGGTCAGTATAGTAAACCCGTTGAGACCGGTACATATCGTATACTGGAATATATGATTCCAATGGTTTCTCAATGAACCATTAGTCTTGGAGACTAGTATAGACGTGTAGGTGTTTATAGCGGATAAACACTGAACGACTCACCGAATATTCTTAATGGATGGTACACCAGCGTCAATAAGAATCTTCTTGGTTGAGTAGCACTTGTGATTCTTAGACTTGAGATGCCATTGTGGGCACATGAGACATCTTCTACACTTAGACGACAGTCACGTCACCGATCTATTTAGATCAGACCTCCGCCTGTTCGTTGGGTGTAGACAGATCCTCAGGGTGTCCTATGTGCATCAAGATAGGATCCGTCAGTTCTGTGTATCAGAGCATAGGTAGTCCATATGATTAGCAATCAGATAAAACCATGGGCCCGTGGTAAAGTTTAGAAGCTAGTTCTAAAATTCTTTTGAGATTGCTAATGGAATAGTCGACTGGATAATCCCGATAGAGATTTGGCGTTTACATCTATATCTCTGGGATTTATCCGGATACCTGTGACGGAGGAATTATACATTTGCCATGACCTCGACCTGTATGGTTCAGCGAGATTATCCGTGATCGTCATAATCTACGGGTGGATAGATTATGGACACGAATTAGATTTCGTGACGGATATACCTGAATCTAGAGAGTCTCAATAATGAAACATACTCGTAGAGCACTAGAGCAACATTAATAAATAATATTGATTATTTATAAAGTAAATTTAAAGGTTAAACGCAATATATACGTGCTAAAGAGACTAGATAGTCATTTGCTTAATTTTTGTGTATTTACATTTAATACTTGATTCATTTAAATACACATTAATTAATAGTCAAAATGAGTTATTTGACTTATATCCTAAATGAATATATGTTTTTAATATTTAATGTAAATATTATACATATATTTAATATATTTGTATTTGATTAATTAATTAATTATTTAATTGTTAAATGATTAAATTAATTAAAATATAAATATCTTATATTAGGATATTTAAAGTAAATGATGTTAGTTGCAATTGTTGACTTAAATAAATATCTATAAAGTAGTTTTAGATATTTGTATTAAGATAACAAATGCATTTGAAATGAATTGAAATGAAAAATTTGGTATATACTTGTTATGAATTTCGGCCAAGCCCCAAGGGGTGTGGCTTGGTGGTGAAGGGTCCAGAATCTCACCTTGAGGTTCTGGGTTCGAATCCAGGGGGTGCAACTTCTTGTAAGAGCCTGGGGCAGCCGGGGGTTTTACCTGCGCCGCGGCCCAGAATGGGTGGTTTGGTGGCGGGGTTTCCAACGATTTCAAAAAAAAAAAAAAAAAATATTTGGCCAAGGCAAAATATTGTCCAAGTATATATTGTTTTCATTTTCTTTTCATTTGGTTAACCTAATACACTTTACAAGAAACACCATTAAAGAAAACAAAGAAAGCAAGTGAATGAGAAAAGGAAAAACTCAAAGAAAAGCTTGGATTTTGTAAGTTTTTCAAACTTACTATTAGAAAGGAATTTGTTCCTTAGGATCTAGGCAACATTTTGTGATGTTCTTAAGTTATTCTTTTCATTATTTCTTGTGTTTTTGATGATGGAATTTTGGTTGAAAGTGTTGAGCATGTGTGATGAAGAAAGCTTGTAACTATTGTAGTTATAATCATTCTTTTAAGGTTTTTGAAACTATGTTGCTAATCTAGAGTTATTGACCCACTCTTAAATGACCTAGATTTGATCTTGAGTTTTTTCATTGTGTTGAGACTTGGATTGGATGGAAGAATGATGATTGAATTAATTGATTTAATGTATTGGGTCTAATTTGTCCAATTTGTGGAAATTGAAAAATTAGGGTTCATGACTAATTCCAAATTTGGGGGTTTTCATATATGTTGTGTATTTATGTGTGTATATGATGCATATAAAGTTTCATATTGATTGGATATCATTTGGATGTGTCTTGAAGCATGAAAGTGCAAAATGCACAAATTTGAACCTTAGTGAGGCTCTCGGCCTTGGTGTGAGAATTTGGGGATTTTGGTTGTTTTGGTGTTTTGAGCATCATAAGTTCATCTTAGAAATGATTAGAATCATTCAAAATTGATTAGATCAATTTCAGACTAAAATGGACAAAAATACAAAGCAATGGTAT